>JAOTRH010288873.1:0-38685 GCA_034768845.1 Heliamphora exappendiculata | reverse complement strand
ATTTAATTTATTTAACTGCGTGAATGATAAATATTAGTTTTATTTATCTTGTTTATTTAATTAATTTAGAAATTTTGTTTTAATTAAAATATTTTGCAATGAAAATTAAAATTAAGTTTGTTTTAATTAATTAATTTTAATTAAATAGAAAACTTTAGATATTTTATTTTTTATAAAATATCAGGTTTAAGATGTATTTTTTTAAATCAAATATCTTAGAAAAACGTGAGAATTAATTCTAAATTTTGAATTAATTAATTAGAAAAAATATTTAATCGAAATAAATTATTTTTTTTTCAAAAAATGTGAAACGAAAAATAAAATAAATAAATAACTTTAATCACTACGTTAGCTGAAAAGCTAAAAGAAAAATATTGTATTTATTAAATTTTATTTGTTACGCACTTAAACACGAAAAAATTGTTTGATAAATCAGAATCTTTGAAATCGTGTACAGAGAAGGATATTTGATTCTTTCAGATCGTGCGTTTTTCGAAATCAATAAATTTAATTTAATTAAACGAATTTTTATAACTCTCAAAAATATTTTAAAAATCTAAGTGGGAGAGAAAATTTATTTACAGATAAATTTCGCGGTCTCCATCACCAGTTTGTAGGCGATAGCAATTAAATCCTACGTGTTGGCAATAAAGCCTTCCTCTCCATCGGACAGATTAATTACGGTATCACCAATACAAACCTCCTTTAGGGGTAATTCTAGATAGTTGTTAGTATGGATCACTTCTCTATCTAAAGGGTTCATTGTGAAGCAATTGATTTGGAATTAGGTGATGGTTAACACTTAGCTGTATATAATAGTATCATTTATATCTAAATCACTGCTATTATAGACTAGACCAAAATTATATTAGTTATTTAATTTTACTTGACATGGTCAGTTGCCTAGATAGTAAAATTAAGAAGAATTGGCTTGTCTATTATGATGATGGATAGTAGATGTACACCTATCGTGGCATGCTATTCTTAGGTTACCATACTGCTGGCGAATTAATTTTAAAATAGTAGAGGAAACCAAATTAAAATGAATTCAAAATTTTTTTCATCATAATTAACGGTATTTTAATTATTTGATTCTTAGGATTAAAATGGATTTCACCATACTCGCTTTAATACTCAAAGAAAACAAACTAATAGGACTAAATTTTGTTAACTGAAAATATAACTTGGATATAACTTTAACTACAAATGGTATTCCTTCAATACCAAAAAATGTGTTTGTTTCTGAAAAAGATCCTTTCTCTAGATCGAAAGGCATGAAAAAGAAAAAAAGTTTAAAAACAGAGAGATACGATTTCTAGGGTAGTTAGTGGGCCACGGACTGGTGTGAAAAAGCTGAAAGACAGATGTTGTCATTGCAACCAGACTTGACACTAGAAAAAGTTATGTCTAGTATTTCTCAAAAGGCAGAATAAACAGAATAATTTTTGTTAACTAGTTGTGAAAATATGTTTAGTGGTGTTATCTACTGGTACCTGGTGTGCAGATACGGGAACCACTAATCATATCTGCAATTCTTTGCAAAGGTTCTAAAAAATTCAACAACTTAGTGATGGAGAGATTTATCTGCATATGGACAATAATTCAAAAGTAACAGTAGTTGTAATAGGAGATGTCACTCTTAGTTTTGGTAGAGATCGGATTTTAATATTGAGATATTGTCTTTATGACTGCAATTAGAAGGAACTTAGTTTTTATTTTTAGATTGGCTAAAGATGGATATTTGTTTTATTTTAATAACTCTGTGGTTATTAATGATAATAAACAGGTTATCTATTCTGATACATTAGTAGAAGATCTTTATATTATTACTCCAATCTCTCCTACACTGCAACTAACTGAAACGAATAATATATCTATATTACCATATAAGATAAAGTTTTCTTGTTTAATGAATCAAACGTTTCTTTAGAACTTACGCTTAGGTCATATAAATCTAAAAAGGATAAACAGACTAGTAGCAAATGGACCTTTGAGTTAATTAGAAGTGGAGGCATTTCGAGTATGTGAATCTTGCTTAGAGGATAGGATGAGCAAGAGGCCCTTTTCGGCCAAAGGCAATAGAGCTAAAGAATTGTTGGTGCTGGTTCATTCTGATGTGTGTGGTCCTATGATAATCCGGGCTAGAGGTGGTTTTGAGTACTTCGTCAATTTTATTGATAACTGCTCAAGGTATGGATATATTTACTTGATACACCGTAACTCTGAATGCTTTGAGAAATTCAAAGAATTCAAGGCGGAGGCAGAGAAGTCTCTGGGTAAAAGTGAGGTGGAGAAGTGTCTGGGTAAAAGTATCAAATCACTACGATCCAATCGTAGTGGGCAATACCTCTATGGAGAGTTTAAGGACTACCTGTTATTAGAGGGAATTAAATTGACTGCACCTAACACTCCACAGCAGAATGGTGTAGCAAAAAGAAGGAATATGACTCTTATAGAGATGGTAAGGTCAATGATGAGTTATTCAGGTTTATCAGATTCGTTTTAGGAACTCGCTTGAGAGACAATGGCTTACATTCTAAATTTGGTACCTTATAAGTCAGTACCTTCTCCTCCTACAAAATTGTGGACCGGGCGTAAGCCTAATCTAAAACACATTTGAATTTAGGGGTGTCCAGCACGTGTGCTGAAAGGGAACGCGGGTTAGATGGAATCGAGGATGGAAGTCTGTTTCTTTGTTGGGTATCCCAAGAGAACGAAGAGTGGTCTATTTTATAATTCTAAGGATCAGAAAGTCATTGTTAGCACCAATGCCCGATTCTTGTAAGAGGATTATATTATAGATCATAGGCCCAAAAGTAATATTGTTCTAGAAGAATTGAGAGAAAATACCAGTAGAATGGAAGAGGAACCACAAGTCAATGATATTTCATTATCTCGTCGTAATGGGAGGATTATCAGGATAGGTACAAATCAAGAACAGGGTGCTAATGCACAAGGTTCAGATTCTGCACAACCTATTACTGCTAGTACATAGATAGTGCCTCGTCGTAGTGGGAGGATTGTTCATCAACTTGATCGGTATATGTTATTGGGTGAGTCGTTTGACAAGATCCCAGCAGAACTGGATACTGAGCCCTGTAACTACAATGAAGCACTAAAAAACAAAAATGCAGATCTTTAGCAAACCACTATGAATTCAGAGATAGAATCTATATATTCCAATCAGGTCTAGGAACTTGTAGAACCACCCGAAGGGATAAAATCTATTTGATGCAAGTGGATCTACAAGAAAAAGAAAGGAGAAGATGAGAAGGTTGAAACCTTGAAAGCTAAGCTTGCTGCTAAAAGGTTCACTCAGAAAGAAGGAATCGATTATGAGAAAACCTTTTCGTCAGTAGCCATGCTTAAGTCTATCTAGATTCTCTTATTTATTGTCGCTCATTTTTTATTACGAAATCTGACAAATGGACGTCAAGACAACTTTTCTTAGTGAAAGTTTTGACGAGTGTATCTACACGATACAACCAGACGAATTCATTGCAAAGGCTAGGAGCACATGTTGTGCAAGCTTAAAAGATCTATTTATGGACTTAAGTAGGCATCGAGGTCTTGAAACACTCGATTTGATCAAGATATAAAGTCTTAGGATTTTGATCAAAGTCCAGATGTGTTCTCTGTGTACAAGAAGCATAACGGAAGCGTGGTGATCTTCCTACTACTTTATGTAGATGATATATTGCTTATCTAAAACGACATGAGGGCATTATCTATGATTAAAGTATGGTTATTTGGCCAGTTCAATATGAAGAACTTGAGAGAAGCCAGTCACATCCTTCGGATCGAACTTATGTGAGATCGAAAACAAAGAATGTTGGGCTTATGACAAGCAAAGTATATCGATGATATTCTTGCTCGTTTTAGCATACAAGATTCCAAGAAAGGATTTCTCATTTTCAGTTTCCTAAGACACCTAATGAGATAGAGAAGATGAAGGCAGTTTCTTATGCTTCGACAGTAGGAAGCCTCATGTACGTTATACGTTGCACTAGACCCAACATCTACTTTACCATTGGTATGGTTAGCAGATATCAGTTTAACCCAGGAGAGGAGCATTGGACTGCGGTAAAGAATATAATCTAGTATCTGAAAAGGACTAAGGATTATATGTTGATTTACCAGGAAAATAATCTAGTACCTTTGGAATACACAGACTCAGATTTCCAATCAGACATAATACTTACATCAGGAGACAACCTTGCAAATCTTTTACAAAGAGTTTACCAGCTAAGACTTTTGATAGTCATGTAGAAGGCATGAGAGTCAAATGTCTAACAACATGGCTTTGAGTATAAGTGAGAGATTGTTATGGTTGGTATATAGAAAATCATGCTTTTAGTATTTAATTTTATTTTAATAAAATTAATCTTCTATTTTATGAGAATCTTTATGAGCGATGTATGTATAATATTTTCTTAATAATATGCATGGATGTCCGATATTCTGTACAGTATTTAATCTGGTGTGTAGAGTACGACTTACATACAGAAAATCAGATTTTAAATTCTTACAAAATATAAGTTTTATATTCATAATTTAGATAGAAATGGATATACAATCGGTACGACATTAGCACAGAATTTTAGTAGGCCTATCTTGGTTACGAGGAACAGATAATCGCGTTATTTATTGTTTTGACTCTCTGTACTAGTACACTTTGTGTATTGAACGAGACATTTGGGGTAATTAATTTTATACTGACTATATAAATTAATTTACACCCCAAAGTTATTATGAATAGTTCTTATCCTTTTAATCTTGAAATAATTATTGATTTGTATATATTTAATATTTGTTGTTTTGATTAATTGGAAGGTGCGACCTTATATGGGTTTATATTTTTGGTGAGTTAGATAACGGTATTATTTATATGACAAATATTAATTATTGATGGAATTCATGTCTCAAAAAATTAGGATTGATGATACCCCCTTAAAAAAGCTTATAAGTTTTGACTGGGCCAAACCCTGCAAGTGGATTTGATTATCCGGCGGTCAAATAAGTTAAGCAGAAGGTCTTAAAGCATATCAAGATGCCGATTAAATAAAATTGTCAGTAATTAAATTTAATTAGCAGGTATCGAAAATCTTAACGTGGAAAGAAATGGTAAGCATTTAATAACAGGAGCTCAATACAAGAAGGTCTTAAGATTATAGGTCATAGTGCAATTATAGTGGTGTGAACTGTAATTCAGTATTTTATAAAAATTGCAAAAACTGCTGCGTCTTTCCATAATTACAGAAATCGCTAGTAGGTGTCTGTGTTCCACTGAAAGTTTTACTAATAATTACACCATAGGTCCTTGTTGTAGCCCTATATATACGTGGGTAGACTGAACCAGTTTTAAATAATGATATAATATTTTTCTTTCAAGATTAAAGATATTAGGGTTCCGTCGATATGAGTTCTAGACAGTCCATATCCCACACTACGTTCGAGGATCACGTAAGGGAATACAGTAAAAGATCTGACAGGAGCTTCAACTCAGAATCAAATCGTAATTGAAGAATCGATCGACAAAAGGTATTCTTCTAAATTAACTTTCGTTGTACATGTTTTATTTTGATCGTTCGTCGTCAAAAGTTTTATCTGAAACCCGTTTTGACGAGTATATCTATATGATACAATCAGACGAATTCATTGCAAAGGGTCAGGAATACATGTTGTGTAAGCTTAAGAGATGCATTTATGGACTTTAACATGCATCGAGGTCTTGGAACACTCATTTGATCATGCCATTAAGTCTTATGATTTTGATCAAAGTTCAGATGAGTCCTATGTGTACAAGAAGCGTGATAGAAGCGTGGTGATCTTCCTAGTACTTTATGTAGACGATATCTTGCTCATCGAAAATGATGTGGGGGCATTATCTACAGTTAAAGTATGGTTATCTAGGCAGTTCGATATGAAGGACTTGGAAGAATCCAGTCACATCCTTAGTATCAAGCTTGTGCGAGATTGAAAAAAGAGATGTTAGGCTTGTTACAAGCAAAATATATCGATGATATCCTTACTCGTTTTAGCATGCAGTATTCTAAGAAAGGGTTTCTTCTTTTTAGGAATGAAATCACTCTATCCAAGGATCAGTGCCTTAAGACACCTGATGAGAAGATGAAGGCAGTTCCTTATGCTTCGGTAGTAGGAAGCCTCATGTATGCTATGCTTTGTACTAGACCCAACATCTGCTTTGCCATTGGCATGTTTAGCAGATATCAGTCTAACCCAGGGTAAGAGCATTGGACTGCGGTAAAGAATATAATCAAGTATCTAAAAAGGACTAAGGATTATATATTAGTTTACCAGGCAGACAGTCTAGTACTTTTGGAGTACATAGACTCGGATTTTCAGTCGGACAGGGATTCTCGTAAGTCTACCACAGGACATGTGTTTACCTTAGGAGGTGGAGATATAAGTTGAAGGAGTATCAAGCAGTCTTGCATTGCTGATTCCACCATGGAGGCCGAGTATGTGGCAACTTCTGAAGTAACCAAGGAGGCCATTTGGCTTAGGAACTTTCTGTTGGATCCAGAGGTGATACCTTCAGTTCAATCGGCTATTATAGTTTATTGTGAAAATAGCAGAGCGGTTGCAAACTCAAAGAAGCCAAGGGTCCATAAGAAAGGCAAGTACATTGAGCGTAAGTATCACATAATACGAGAAATTGTACAGAGAGGTGATGTTGCTATGGCCAAGATTGTATTAGAAGACAACCTTGCAGATCCTTTTACAAAGAGCTTATCGGCTAAGACTTTTGATAGCATGTAGAGGACATGAGAGTCAAATGTATGGCAGTATGATTTTGAGTATAAGTGAGAGATTTTTAGGATTGGTATACTGAAAACTATGTTTTTGGTATTTAATTTTATTTTTTAATAAAATTAATTTTCTATTTTATGAGAATTTTTATGAGCAATATATGTGCATCACTTCTTTAATGTTATGCATAGATGTTCGATATTTTGTACAGTATTTAATCTGGTGTGTAGAGTACGGTTTGCACACAGAAGATCAGATTTTAGGTTCTTGTAGAATATAAATTTTATGTTCACAGTTTAGATGGAGATAGATATACTATCGGTACGACTGTAGTATGGAGTTTTAGTAGGCCTGTCTTGGTTATGGAAAATAGAAAATAGCGTCATCTATTGTTCCGACTCTCTGTGTTAGTACACTTTGTGTGTATTGAATAAGACATTTAGGATAATTAATTTTATACTGACTATATAAATTAATATACACCACAAGGTTGTTATCAATAGTGTTTATCCTCTTAATCTTGAAATAATTATTAATTTGCATACATTTAATATTTGTTGTTTTGATTAATTAGAAGGTGCGATCTTATATGGGTCTATATTCTCGGTGAGTTGGATAGTAGTTTTATTTATATGGCAAATATTAATTATTGACAGAATTCACGTCTCGAAAGATCGGGATTGACGAAATCCCTTAAGGAAGCTTATAAGTTTTGACTGGGCCAAACCCAGCAGGTGGATTTGATTATCGGCGGTCAAATAACTTAAGTGGATGGGCTTAAGGAATATCAACATGCCGATTAAATTAGATTTTCAGTAATTAAATTTAATTGGCAGTTATCGAAAATCTTAATATGGGGAGAAATAAAAAGTATTTAATAACAGGAGTTCAATGCTATATGATCTTGAGATTATGGGGTTAGAGTGCAATTATAGTTCTTTAGTGGTGTAAACTATAATTCAGTATTTTATGAAAATTGTAAAAATCGCTGCTGGTTTTCTATAATTTCATAAGCCACTATGAGGTTTGCTTAATTGTAGAAACCGCTGATACGTGCCTATGTTCCACTGGAAGTCTTACTCATAATTACTCCCTAAGTCCCCACTATAGCCCTATAAATATGCAGGTAGGCTGAACCAGTTTTATAACTTGTCTTCTAAGACTAAAGCTATCCAGATTCTATCGGTACAAGTTCTCGGAAGATTATAGCCTACACTATATCTAGGAATCGTATAAGGGAATACACTAGAAGATCTGATAGGAGCTCCAATTCGAATTCAAATCGTAGTTGAAGATTCGATCGGTAAAAAGGTATTCTTCTAAATTAACTTTGGATGCACGGGTTTTATTTTGATCATTAGTCATCAAAAGTTTTATCTGAAACTCGTTTTTGCATGTGCCCGTCTAGTTAATTTTTTTCAGATAATCATTTGCAAAAAATAAAGATCTTGACAGTTTTGCCTCCAATAATAACAACTTACATTATCAACGCTGTTCCAAATAAAACTTTACTTTGAAATATATTCATAATTTTCATAAAACCATCTCACAATAACCAATTTACAAGAAAATCAAGTTGCACAATCATTCATCAACATGTAATCAAGTCGATCATAACTAGTTTATTTAATGCGAGTTTTGATTCAAGTAACAATTTACCTAATCACCCCACATAACCTTTAAAACCTTTTCTCCTTCTTATCAACCTCTAGTTTTTCATCAAAAACTCATATTCATCATATAATCAACAATACCCATACAAAACTCCTACCGATTCATACTTTATCTTTGTATCATACATCAAATTCCATTAGGATTTAGCTTAGTTTCAAAAATCTCAACACAAATCGTAGTAAACCACTAGGAGTAGTAAAGATTCTACCTCAAAGACGTCTCACCATCAAGAATCAAACTCCTAGCGAGTTCCAATCCACTAAAGCCCAAAACGCGCAACAACGGAGGGGTGTCCAACGAACATCCACACTCTCCTATGGTGGCTCATTCAAGGAAACGGCAAGATCTTGACCCCCAACAACCATGGAATGCTCTGAGGAGCTCCAAAACCTAAACCCTTGGTCACCCCTCAACGTTAGAGAGAGAGGAGAGAAGAGAGAATGAGCAAACTTACCCAAAAACCAAAATTTATAGCCTCTGCCCGACACAGACAGCTCGATCGGTCTCCGTGACTGCACTTTTGGCCCGACTTTAAACGAGCATATCTCCTTCATTCGAACTCCAAATAGGGTTGTTCTTGTGCTCAAATTGAAGCCTAAGAAATCTACTTTCCAATGGTTCAAACTTCATACCATGATTCATTTTGTATAAAATGTTATGACCAAATTTGTGATGGTATGTCACTTTTCTTCGAACACTTTTCACATATTTTTGTCCGAATATCTATTAGAACCTCATATTCTTCCTCTAACATATCTTTTATGCATGTCCAGACTCAAAACATCACCAAGCTCAAGTTTTAATTCATACTCCCATCTACACTTAATCATTTAAAAAGAAAAAAATGGGTTGAGGTCTCACAACTCTCTCCCCCTTAGAAGAATTTTGTCCCTAAAATTCAATACTGAATCTCAAGCCAAACACCACCCCATCAACCATCAACAATCTCTGATGCCAACTCAATCATAGAAACCGCAAGACTGTCACCACATGACATAAACACATCTTCGAAGAATAGATTGCCATAAAGACTGCCCACGCGCGCAAAGTCCCCACTCATACTATTGTCATCCATAAAATAGCGGATCAAGATCTAACGCATACTGCCAAAACCTCGAAACATAACTCTTACTGAACACACGTTCCACACTCAAACCTTACTCAGGTTCTGACAATCAACTGATGACCACCCACCTTGATACTACATCGTTATCCTGCTTATGCTAACGATGCCATCCCTGAAGCTGAGACGCTCATCCATGATCAACATCACAAAGACCCACTTCCAGAGAAAAAATCACTTAATTCACCTAGAATACACAAGAATTCACTTCATTTAAACCTTCATCCTCTATTCAATCCACCATCATAAACCACAATTCTCACCCTCAAACTACTAATTCTAAATCTACAAATCAACTTTAAATCAAACATGATCACCTTCATTCGACGTCAACCCCAAACTTATAACACATACATTATTCCATTGAATCGCTAATATCAGATTACTCAAGCCCAAGACTTATTTGTCAAGTAACCAACCAAAACTTACCTCTTGCACTTAGCAACTTCTTCTTATATAAAGCTCATCACGGCCCTTACATTCGAAACCAAGCCATTAGGTCAGTCTCGACAGGTCACGCCAACTAAGGCTTCTCAAACATTGAATCCTTCCTAACTCATGTCTTACCACAGTCGACGACCACTCCTCAACTCAAAAAATTCTAAGTAATCTAAAGCCCCAAACAAAACACAAACCCAAGCTCACAAAAGTCTTATTGAAAACCCATCACGTGAATACCTGAACCGCAAGGTTCCAACAAACTTCCCATTCCACCAAGAGTTAGAGGTGCAACCATACCCCATACCACCCAAAACAAGATGCACACCACGTTAATAATTCTCAGACCTCATTCATGCACACACAAACACCACCAATCCTTACCTTATACAACACATCCCATTACGTCAAAACCTCACTTCACAAGGATGCGCTTCACCAACGTAACTCTCACTAGGCGACTCATAGCCATATCGCAGCCTTAAGCCCAGTGTCTAAGCAACTCACATAGAAAGTGCACGACACCAAACAAAGAAAACCCATTCTTGAGACCTTTCATCAAAAGTTATTAATAGCTCCCATGATCATGTTGATGCCTCTCGCACTTTCGCTCCCTGAGCACACATCTATCGCAGAGATCTGAGTCCATGTTTTCTCACCTATCATCCAAGGCCACCCTAACCACTCGGTACACTATTGAACCTTATTACTCCACACTTCGTTCTCATTGGCAAACAACATACTCCCCTCTAAACCTAAGATTGAACACAAACAATCTCCAGACATATCATATTCAAAAAACACTGCCTCAACGCTAGGCCATCCACACTATCGAACCCTTCCATGGTTCTTTCAAACCTCATGCACCCAACACAGTCCCTAAACATGATCTCCTAGTCATGAGGATAACGACGCGACCACGGACCTTTATTCTTGCAGGAATCCTACAAAACTAATACTTGAGAATTTTATCACATAAACAACTCAATCACTGGATTCCCTTTGGATCTCTCCCAATGAAAATTAAAGCTATCGATATTCTGTACAAATTAGGTTGCATTTCCAAACACTTGAGTTCGCAGGGTAAAGAAAACGGGGTCTTCAAGGAACCACAGGCAAATGAACCCACACTTATACGATCCCAACATTTAATTCCCACCAAAGAAAAACAACCACATTGGTCAATCAGTCACAAAACATCTCTCCTGCTAGGAAAACCATGAGTCAGCTCTAAGCACTCGCTCCATGTCACTACCTCTTCAGACCACCATTTATAATGAGTATATTCCACGTCATTTATCCATCAAAGCACAATGCCACACCTACTTGCATCACTTTAGAACATTTCCTCACAGGGTCGCATCACACTAACTCAATCTCCCAACAAGTAGGTAATGGCCAAATGGGTAGGCAAAACTACGCCACAGTTTTGAGCTCGCGGCTCCTGTACGCCCATCAGAGAACATAAAAGTTCAATCGGGAACACCTATCTCTTATGTCACTACATGAGTACCACTGGTATACGGCTATTCGAACAAGAATCAACTATATGTAACACAAACAAAACAAATCTCGCCTACCAATTTTGGACGAAATGGCACCACTGTATCACTTGCCCCAAGGGTAAAACAACACCACCATATCTAAGCCCTAAGCCAGATACAGACCACCATTATCATCCCTTTAAGGGATCTCCACCCATCAACACGTCATCCTAAAATGACCGAATCAGCTACACCAACAATATCTATCACATGCCCCACAAACCTCACGTACTCACAAAGTCTCATAATCTTGAGAACGACAACCCTAGCCATAAAACCTTTCTCCATGAAACTTTTCGGGCAACCTCGAATCATCATTCACCACATCACAACCATCACCAATATACATCTCCCCGTACATACGTGTATATCACTCGAGAATCAATCCATCGATAACATCTCCAACCCACATACTCGTCATCATACAACTCTCAACTCCTATCAAAGGATGTAACTTAGCAACACGCCTCAAAAGAAACTCACCAGTCATCCACAGACTCTCAAAACTATCTGGCACTACTATGGCTACCAACAACACCCCATAGAGTAAGGGACATCCCAAATACTGTCTAAACTCAGACTTTATAACACACCTTAGGCTGGAGATTATTACGCTCCTGTCTGCTATGCTCCCATCTACTATGCTCCTGTCCATACCCAATTTCGGGGTACACGGCTCATGACATAACACGGCTCAAGACATAGCATGGCTCAAGATGTACATAATCCTCAACACACCCAAAACCACACCTTATATCCAACAACAACAAACAACCTTCAAAAGGTTTCAAACACTATAGCACACTCATTCATCAAGCTACTAATAGCACAACACACAACGGGCAACTACTACAATTGCCCAAACTCACTTAGGCACAACCCACACCAAATAATCAATGCTCATCTCAAGGGCTTACCCCTACCACAATCACTGACCACTGGGTCACACTCTCAAATCCCACATCACCATCCGGACCTACACCCGTCCTAGCCCCACGGGCATAACTCTTTTAACAAGGATACTATAACACCCAACTAGCTTAAACTCAACTTAACCTTCTAAAACCAAGCAACACATTACACGTCACCTAGTCACATCACATCAATACATATTCACATAGCAAAGGAAAGCCTCAGAGTAATGCGATAATCCAGGCAACTAATTCAAATTTCTCATAAAAAGAATATCAGCCAAACGCTTTTCTATTTCAAACCCCAAAGTAGTTGATCGGACGCCAATTAGCATGCCACATCAGCCCAAGACTCAAGCTCCATGATCATATAAACACATAACATGTGCAAAATAATTTAACTTCAAACCCATGCAAGCACACAATTCATGCTATGTAGTGGTGCCTAATCTCATCAAACAATTCTCATATAAGGGTCATCCTAACTTCCCAAGGCTCTTAGGTATTTGAACCTAGGGCTCTGATACCATTTGTCACGACCTAACCCTCAAGACAAACCATGTAGGAACGATATTCCTTAATAACTTTCCAAACATTAACATAATGCTATAATATGACATTAAACAAAGAGATTTCCTTTCCTTTATGTATTTAGAAGATTCAAATCAAATAAACCAAGTTTTAAAATTTATTTCCAAAACTACTGGAGAATATGTGACAACATACATTTAACTTTAAACAATCACATTAATTACATTTATCCACTTGATTTTATATACAAGCAAGATACAAAATGATAACACCAGATCCTTCCTTTAGTCTTTCCAAATCACCCCACCGATCCCTTAAACCTAAAATGGTTTAGTATACATATGTGAGCCAAAGCTCATAGGATAAAAAATAACTCAAGTGCTAAGCATGATTTGTGAGGTGTGATTGGTGCAATCAAAGTACAATACAAGTTTCACCAATTTATTAATTGTTTACACCCACACACCCACGCACACAAATTGATCCCATTTATTCGCTTGTTTTTTTTATCAAATTACTTCTTTGTTACATTAACCACATTCATTGAACCCATTTCAAATCATTCTTTGCTTCCACATTATTCACATTTTTATATCATAACCTAATGTTTCACAAAAATCATATGAAATTTAATGAACCGGCGTCGGGTACAGTTTATAGAAATCCCTCCCTATTAATTTCTAATTGGGTACGCGAAGTCATTGGGTAATAGGTAGATCTATAACTCACCACGATGCAACACCACATTTCGGGGGTTAACCCGTGGGCATGTGGTCCCCATTTTGCGCAAGTTTTCGATCTCTAAATGAGAATATCTCCTTCATCTAAACTCCAAATAGGGTTGTTCTTATACTCAAACTGAATCCCCAAAAGTCTACTTTTCAATGGTTCAAACCTCATACCAGGATTCATTTTGTACGAAACATTATGACCAAATTAGTGAAGGTATGTCACTTTCCTTCAAACACTTTTCACATATTTTTTTCTGAACATCTATTAGAATCTCATATTCTTCCTCTAACATATCTTTCATGCGTATCCAAGTTCAAATCATCACCAACCTCAAGTTTTAATTCATATTCCCATCTACACTTAATCATTTTTTTTAAAAAAAATGGGCCACCCATTGTTTTAAATGTTGAGTAACTTCTTATATAAGTACTTGAGATTTCATGACCACTGGAGGTAGGTGAGGGCATTAAATGCCAAGAATCCAACCGTTGAACTCTTTCGTGAATTTTGAACTTCATCATAGGTGTCGACAAATTTGCTTTTGGGTCAAAAAAAAACGTCTAGGGCATGATTTTTGTATTCCCCTCACCAACACAATGGTATTGACACGAATGGTTTCGGTGTCAACTCAAATTGTTCTTCAGCTTTCCAGGAGGGGGTTTTTCTGTTGACTCATTTTATCTTTAGTGTCGACACTAAAAAGTATAGGAACCCTCAATGATTTTGTGTTGACTTAATTGGATTTTTTTGTCAACTCAAAATCTCTTCAAGCGGGCTCAGCATATTTGTGTTGACTCGTCTTCAATTTGTGTCGACTCACAAAATCTACAAGCAGCCACGGTACTTTTTTGTTTACTCATTTGCAATTTGTGTCGACTCAAAATTCTGAATAACTAAAATAAAGAAACACTTTAGTGTCGACCCAAACCTAGTTTGTGTCGACTCTTTTTTAGTACAGAGAGACTCGGCTCTTTTGTGTCGACTAAAATTTTATTTATGTCGACTCAAAACTTTGATGCGTGAAACATCTTTAACGAATATGTTAGGGTGTTAACTCGTTTGCTCAAAAGGAGTTGACACACTTGAGATCTTCAAGTATCCTTAACCTTAAAGTGTTGACTCAAATATAAATTAGGGCCAATATAAAATATTTTCATTCAAGAATAGTTAAGTGTCAATCCATTTGAGAGATGGGTCATCTCATATGGTTAAAGGTGTCAACTCATTTGTCATTTTGTATTAATACTACATTTTTAGAAATATTAAATATTATCCTTTTAAATCAATTTATTCTTAGAAAATAAATTTTGAAAATTATCAAAATCTAAATAAAAAGCCCTTGGGCTAATAGGGGCATTATCTACGGTAAAAGTATAGTTATCTGGATAGTTCGATACAAAGGACTTGAGAGAAGCCAGCCATATCCTAGGGATCAAGTTTGTGCGAAAACGAAAACAAAGAATGTTATGCATATCACAAGCAAAATATATCGATGATATCTTTACTCGTTTTAGCATGTAAGATTCTAAAAAATGGTTTCTCTTTCAGGTATGGAATCACTCTATCCAAGGATCAGTGTCCTAAGATGCCAGATGAAATAGAGAAGATGAAAGCGATTTCTTATACTTTGACAATAGAAAGGCTAATGTATATTATGCTTTGCACTAGACCCGACATCTTCTTTGCCATTGGCATGGTTAGCAGATATCAATCTAACCTAGAACAAGAGTATTAGACTGCAGTAAAGAATATAATCAAGTGCCTAAAAAAGACTGAAGATTATATGTTAGTTTACCAGGCAGACAGTCTAGTACCTTTAGGGTATACAGACACATATTTTCAGTTAGACAAAAATTCTCATAAGTTTACCTCAAATTATGTGTTTACCTTAGGAGGTGGAGCTATTAGTTGAAAGAGTATTAAGCAATCCTGCATTGCAAATTCCACTATAGAGGCTAAGTACATGGTAGCTTCTGAAGTAGCCAAGGAGGCCGTTTGGCTTAGAAACTTTCTATTGGATCTAGATGTGGTCCCTTCAGTTCAGTCGGCTATTACATTTTATTGTGATAATAGCAAAGTGGTTACAAACACGAAGGAATCAATAGTCTACAAGAAAGGAAAGCACATTGAGCGTAAGTATCACTTAATACAAGAAATTGTATAGAGAGGTGATATTGTTGTGACAAGGATTACATCAGAAGATAATTTTGCAGATCCTTTTATAAAGAGCGTACTGGCCAAAATTTTTGATAATCATGTAGAGGACATGGGAGTCAGATATATGGTAGTATAGTTTTGAGAATAAGTGAGAGATTGTTAGAGTTGTATACTGAAAATTATAGATTTTATTTTAGTTTTAGCATTTAATTTTATTTTAATAAAATTAATTTTTTATTTTATGAGATTCTTAATGAGCAATATATGCAATATCATTTCTTTAAATGTTATGCATAGATATCTTTTATTTTGTATAGTATTTAATCTAGTGTGTAGAGTACGGCTTGTAGACAGAAGACCAGATTTTAGGTTTTTACAGAATATAAGTATATATTTACAGTTTAGATGGAAATAGACATACTATTGGTACGATTTTAGCATAGAGTTTTAATAGGCCTATTCTGATTACGGGGTATTAATAGTATCGTCTATTGTTCTGACTCACTGTTTTAGTACACTTTGTATGTACTGAACATGACAAATTGGGATAATTAATTTTATACAGACTATATAAATTAATTTATACACCAAGATTATTATGAGAGTGCTTATACTCTTAATCCTAAAATAATTATTATTTGTGTATATTTAATATTCATTATTTTGATTCATTAGAGGGTGTGATCTTCTATGGGTCTATATTCCCGGTGAGTTGGATAGTTATATTAATTATATGGTGAATATTAATTATTGACAGAATCCACGTCTCGGTTATTCGGAATTGATGATAACCCTTTAAGGAAGTTTATAAGTTTTGATCAGACCAAACCCTGCAAATGGATTTGATTATCCAGCGGTCAAATAAGTTAAGCGGAAGGGCTTAACGAATTTTAATGATGTTGATTAAATTAAATTATCAGTAATTAAATTTAATTGGCAGGTATCGAGAATCATAACACAGGGAGA
Source organism: Heliamphora exappendiculata (assembly GCA_034768845.1). NCBI lineage: Eukaryota > Viridiplantae > Streptophyta > Magnoliopsida > Ericales > Sarraceniaceae > Heliamphora > Heliamphora exappendiculata. The sequence continues at coordinate 21,835 of JAOTRH010288873.1, read as the reverse complement.
TGAGTTAAGCATTTAATAACAGAAACTCAATGTAAGATGGCCTTGAGATTATGACTTAGAGTACAGTTACAGTTCTTTAGTGGTGTGTACTATAATTTAATGTTTTAAAGTTTTTATAATTACAGATATAGCTAAGAGGCTTGCTTAATTGTGAAAACCGCTAGATACGTATTTAGGTTACACTAGAAGTCTTTGTCATAATTACTCCACAGGTCCCTCCTGTAGCCCTATAAATTTACGAGTACGCTAAATCAAATTCATAACACGTCTTCAAGATTAAGGTTGACCAGGTTCAGTCGGTACGAGTTCTCGAATGATTGTAGCCCACACTACGTTCGAAAATCGCATAAGGGAATACAATAGAAGGTCTGACAGGAGCTTCAACTCGAAATCAAAAGTTCGTAGTTGGAGAATAGACCAAAAATGTATTCTTCTAAATTAATTGTGGTGGCACAGATTTTATTTTGATCATTCAACATCAAAAAAATTTATCTAGAGCATGTTTTGGCAATTGCCCGTTCAGTTATTTTTATCAGAAAATCGTTTATAAAAACAATGATCTTGACAGTTTTACCTCCAACACAAGGTTCCTCTCATTGTCATATAAACATTCACGCATTGAAACCATAGCCTTAGGGCTTATAAAACATATGCTATCATGTACAGAACGTACTACAACAATTATATGATTCAAAATAACTGAAAATAAAAAAGGTACAAGTTTTCTAATTTGCCATCACCCTAAGAGCTTTACCACCTTAAAACAAATGATTAGAGTCACCTAAAATTGTTTAAATTCAACAGTGTGGGCCGAAACCCAATAGGAATAGACTAGCATAAATTAAAATCATATCATGTAATATCGGTTACATGAACAATACAACCATGAAAGCCTTTAAAATGACTTTTTTCCCTCAAAACCACAAATGTTCACATAATCCAATGACTTCTCACAATTTGAAAACACCACAAGAATCGTTTCAGTTCTCCACACAATTTTCAAACCAAAAAGGTATACCCAAACATAATGATTTACATGTATCGACATTGTCGCACCAGGGACACTAGTAGCAAGTATAGGCTCTCATCTATTGATTTAGGTCTGGGGCATTCAATTGCCAGCTAGGTAATGACGAGTTCTATACCTTGTCACAATAACAACCGCCTCCCATTGGGGTAACTACTTCATTTACGGGTATTAACTCGAAGGAGCGAAGCACCTATTTGCGCAAATTTTTAGACTTTTATCGAGGAGCAATTGAGGTCCACATTCACCACATTGTTATGGTGCATTCACAAAATCATTAAAGGCACACAGCTTAACCATTAATTTAATTCAAGGAACATAGCTAATCCATCTAAATTCATGAAAGTAAACCATGCTTAACTCTAAAGGTTAGCTTCAAACACCTAAAATTCATGTTTTTGGCAACGTTCACATAATTTCCTCCAGTTTGCAAAAAACATACCCATGAAAACCATATATACATGCTTCTACCAACTTCGTAATAAATCTTACAAACTTTAAACATGCTTTTCAACCAATCAACCAAGGTTAATCTCAAAATTCAACATTTATAGCATTTAAACACGGTGAAAATACGTATAATTACATATGACACCATTTTAAAGTAAAATTATCTAGAATTCTACTGTAGAGAGTTAAAAATTCGACCCTTTAACTTCCTACGAAAAAACCAACGTCGCCGAAACACGATTCTCTCAGATGAACACAAAGCCCTCGGCGTGTACATACCGTTTAGCTATCGTAACGCTAAAAATCACACCAGAGGCAAAGGAAAATCTAGAGAGAAGTCTAGTATTTTAGTTTTTCTCCTAAAGAGAATGATGAGAAACTTGTTGGGAAGATTTGAACAAAAAACCAATGTTTAAGTCTACCATGCGCATAGTTAACCCCAACAAATCGATCGATCAGTTTTGCCTAAAAAATTCCCAACTTTTAAACCGCAATGCCCAAACGGTCTGAGATTAATCCTATCATGCATTTCTAAGTCACAACATGTATACATCACATAGAAATAAACCATTTTATACCAACCATATGCAATTTTTAACACGTTTATAAAATATTACAAAAATAAAAAAGAGATCTAGCCTTACAAAAACTAATGAATTTGGCGAAATGTGAAAGTAATGAAAGATGTGATTGGGTTTTAAACTAATTTAACCCGAATATATGAATCATGAGAATATGCGGTATAGTTTACAATGAATGTCCTCCCTTCAGATGGTGATCTCGAAGTGATTTATAATGAATGCCCTCTCTTCGAATGGTGACCTCGAAGTGATTTCTAATGTATGTCTTCTCTTTGGATAGTGATCTCAAAGTGGTTTATAATGTACACCCACCCTTCGAATGGTAATTTTGAAGTGGTTTATAATGTACGTCCTACCCTTCAAATGGTGATCCTAAGGTGGTTTATAATGAATGTCCTTCCTTCGAATGGTGATCCCAAAGTAGTTTGTAATGAATGCCTTACCCTTCGAATGGTGATTCTGAAGAGGTATATGATAGTTGTAATGATAGGAGTTAACGAAAGATGGGAAATATCTTAAGTTGGGTGAATTTGAAAAGCATCAAAAGATATGTGCGTATGCGTGTGTGTGTGGTAGATTCGAGAATTTATGATGGTTGAACAAAAATGGAGTTGGTTTCGCACGACAAAAACCAGTAATGTGAATGAAATTTCGTTAGAAAAGTGAGTTTGGTTTCTTAGATAAACGCTTGTTGTGAATTCACACGATCATTCTCACATATCATGCATTTGTTCATCTTTAGTATTTTTCCTATGAGCCTTGACTCACGTTGTTTAAAAATATTTCTAGTGATTGGAGAAAGAAAGCCGCGGAATGAGAAGAACGGTCTTGGGACCCTCTTTTGGTAGTTTTGATGGAATTACATGTCTTTCGTAGCATCATTTGAAGATTGGAAATGTAAATGTAATTCTTTTTGAATACATGGATGGAGGAGTTTTGGGGTTGGAGTAACCCATGTTATAAGCCTCTAGGGTCATGTATTCATGTTCAGTATGCATGTGAGGGCGTTGGGGTCATGTTTCGGAATGAACATCTTGGTTTCGGAATGAACATCTTGGTTTCAAATGTTGGATATTCGAGTTTTTGGATTGAATGGTGTTATTTCAATGTCAAATGTATGTTCTACTTCATTTTTTTTGTTTATCTAAAACTATGTTCAAATGATGTAGAAAATGGGTGATTTTTCAACACTTCCAAAATTTCAGGGTTTTAGCTGGGTTGCTCTTGGGTACCGTACCGGTTGAGTGGTATTGGGTCCGCTCGAGCAAACCCCACTAGGTGGTCTTCTTTGGAAAATTTATTTTGAAAGGATTTTTATTTGGTTTCTTTGGGACATCCTTCTAAGTATATTTTGATATATTTGGAAGTTTCTTTTGCAAGTAAAATGCTCTCTTTTGCTTCTACCCTTTTTAGGGAAAAACAAAGTGTTTTGGTTTCAACTTCAACCAATGTTTCATTTTGATCAACTTTTGATTCAATTTTGGCTTAAGGTCTTTAATTTAGGTTTTAATCCCATTTATCTCGTGGGTTTTTATGATTATGATATTGGGGTCTAAAAATTTGGTATCAAAGCTCTTGGCTTGAATACCTAGGTGTTGTAAGAGTAGTTGATCCATTGCATGAGAGTTTACATTGATATGTGACATTAATGTATTAGTATGACTGCATGAAATATCTACGAGTTTACTTGATGTTTGCATGTTATGTGATACTTGGGTATGGAGGTTGGATTTTTAGGATAATATACCTTTTCCTCGGGCGTCCGATCAATTAGTTTGATGTTTGAGTTAGAAAGACGTTTGGCCGACATCCATTCTAGCAAAAAATCCAAACAAGTTATCTGGATTGGTGTGTCATTCTTGAGGGTTCTCCATGGTATGTGGATATGTGTTGAAGTGATGTGGCTTTATAATAACCAATGTGTTTACGTGGTCTTTGAATGTTAAGTGTTAGAGTGATGAAGGAGAACATCCTTTGGGAAGAAAATGTAAAGTTGGGTTTGATATTGATGAGTTTTATAACGCCATTTATATAGAAGTTATGCCTATGGAGTTAGGGCGAAGTCATGGTCAGAGTCATGATATGGATTATGGTAGTGTGACCTAATTTTCGTTGATTGCTATAAGGGTAAACTCATGAGTGGAGTGTTGATCGCTTTTATGCGTAATAGAATTCGCTTATATGCTGTGATAACTACATGAGTTGGTGTTGGCATTAGTTAATTACCTGTTGTGTTCTCGTATTGTTACGGCTTTCTCCCGGTGTTAGTGAGACATGAAAAATTATTCGATCTTTTATTGAGAATGTATTGTATAGTGTAGTACCACCCGAAGGTAAGTTGTATTACTAGTGGCCTTGTGATTAGGTGTGATAAAGTGTTTAAGACACCTCAGAGACCATCTGTTATGATTAGGTTATGGAATGGTGATAATACCTCATTGTTAATATTCTTGTGAATGTGGATTTGGGCATATTGAGGATTACGTACGTCATGAGCCATATTATTTCTTGAGTCGTGTACTGAGGAATGGGGTATGGATGGAAACATAGTAGATGAGAGCGTAATAATCATTGGCCCAACAAATTTCAAAATGTTTTGACATAAATGATTTTGGGGGTATCCCTTGTCCTGTGGGGTGTTGTTGGCAGTTATTGTGATACCATGATGCTTTGAAAGCTTAGTTGGTATCTCTTATATCCTTTCCCTAGCATGTTGGTAAGTTATGTTTCTTATCGGGATGTGGGATTTGAGTTACAAATGAGTAGCTCAAAGATGTGCTTGATAGGTTAACCATGAAGTTGCAGATGTGTTGGAATGTGTGTTGATTTTGGTTACGATTCTAGTGTGCGTCAAGTATAGATCCTTTGAGGATTTTACAAGAGTAAAGACTTGTGGTTTTGATTATTGTCCTTATGGGTAGGAGATCATGCTCGGGAACTGTGTTTAGTAAGTATAAGGATGTGTGCCTAGATGAAGTTGAGATGTGGGTAGTGTCAGGTCTTTTCACGTGATGACATAGTCACCTTGATGTCTTCCTTACAAGTGATAAGTGCACAAAACATGAGGTACCCATGATAGATGTTGTTGGTGTAGCGACTCGGTGGTTTTAGAATGGTGCGTCGATGGGTGTGATGTCCCTTGAAGGGACGATGACGGCTTGTGTCCTAATCTACGACATCGATGTGGTTATGTTGTTTTATCCTTAGGAGTGGAATGTGAAGTAGTAAAGTTAAATAATGTACCTTAGTGGTTTGAGTATCCTAAGGGTGACGTGTGAAGAACATTAGATCTACTCTATATACCATCATTCTTATGCTCAAACATTAGAGTGTTGATGATGCTTGTATTGTCGTGGGAGTGATGGAAAACTTCGGATGGAAAGTCTCAATTTTGGTCTTTCTCTAATAAGCACCTTACATATTCTTGTGTGGGTTTACCTAAGTAGTGAGCTCAAGGTTGTAGTGTGACTATTGTTTACCTATTGGGAGTCAGGCTAGTGTGGCGCAACCTTATGAGGTGAAGCCTTGGTATAATGTGAATGTGTAGGGTTATGTCTTTGTGTATACCCTGTGATGAACTTATAGACGTGTGAGACGCGTTATTTAGAGTATAAGGAAGTTAGTGGTATTTGACGTATATGAGTGGGGTCTGACTTAGAGAACCAAGTGTGATGAATGATATAATCATCGTGATTGGGGACAACAATATTTGTACTGTGATATTCAATGTCATTCTGAGGACAAGTGGATAATCTTATCCGGAATCGAGCATTTACTGGTTACCTTTGGATGTGGTGGTATTGAGTAGGAGCTGCTGATTGACCCTTTTAGTTTCTCTAGAGAGAGAGCTACCTTATGGATGGTTATCATGTGTGAGTTATTTTATCCTTGGTAGATGTGAATGCCGAGACCCTTTGATTGACTCTTGATTTGGCAATATTTTGAGAAGATTAAAATCCCCATGAATCTTATAATCTTGTGTAGTCCTTTTAGTTGTGCCTAGTGAATTTGTACCCCGTGATCATTTGAATGTAGGGCTAGTTCCTCGTAACTTACTGGTGAAGATTTATTTGCTCTACCCTCTGAGTACAAGCGTTTGGGTTATGTCCCTTGAGATATCGGCTTGGTAAGCCTAAAACGCCTGTTCCTTTTTTTAAAGGAGTTAGTATTGAGGTATAGAATTTATGCCTACAAAGATTAATTGGAGATTGTTTGATAGCTATACAACGCATATTCTAGTTAGTGTAGGAATGTTAATACCCTTGGCTCTTATTCGAGTAAGATACTTGCAGAGGTTTCTGTGACTGAGTTGTTCACACTATGTGTTCCTGATAACCCTTTATGAGTATCGGTTTGCATTTTGTTTGGCATACTGAACTATTTAGTTCTCTTGAAATTGGTGTTTGACTACCAAACATGGTGAGGATGCAAGTTGAATACAAGCGAGCCAAAGATTATTAAGAGGGTGTGGCTTGGACGTGGATCATAAGGAATTTTCTTTTGAAATTCTTTCGTCGATGTAGCCTCTTAGAGCCAACCTATTTTTCTGAATTGGAACGTGAAAGTGTTGCTTGTATAGAGAATGAGTTCTCTCGTGAGGATGCTTACATTCTACTTATGAGAAGTTGAGATAGGTTGTGATCCCATTATTTTGGTGATGTCATGTGATAGATCGATATGAGTACGTCGAGGGATTTAATGGTTCAGTGCAGGTATTGAAGGGCAAGGTAATTACATATGAATATAGTGGTGTGGTTCTTTCTGCTTAGTCTTGGGTGGATTGAGTGCCTTGATGGGTTATACATAAGATGAATGTGTTAAGTATAAGAGGCGGATCTTGGTTCAGTAGTGTTGGTAAGAAATTTTAGAATCACGTGTTGACAAACGGTATGGTGGATAACTATATAGGGCTTACGAATCAACTAAATGTGTGATGTTATGAATAGGAAGGTCAGATGTATGTGTTATAAGTGTGGGCTAATACCAGATGGGATTAGTTGCTATTGATTCGAGGTTGGATAATCGATTGAGAGTCACAAGGTTGATTGTAAAATGAGGCGTTACGTATGTACATTATAATGTAACGTATGAGATGGTTGGATTCGTGTAAGTAAGTGCGTACCTATGAAATGTTTTGTCTCTGTGGCATGTTTAACCCAAGTAGATCATTAAGTTCATGTGACGGTATTAATCTTAAAGGCTATAATGCCAGAGTGGAAACCTCGAGTGTATGGAACCTTAGTCATAATGGTAATGTAACACCTAGTAATTTTGTGAAGTGAGAATTATCGGTGTGTGGGTTAAGGATCTGGTTGAGGATCGATAGAGAATGAAGAAAATGTGTTTGTTGTAGTTTTCTATGGCTTAGGTGAGTTCCTTTCTCTGGAACCAAATGTTTATTGTCTCTGCTCAGGAATGAGCATCTCTTCGACTTTAGTGATAGTGTTTCTAGCATACATAGAATGATGATGTGATTTGGAAGTTCTGTAGTCATTAATTGATCGTGAAGGCTTAAACAAGATTTTGGATAGGATGCGTATGAATCCTCATGGATGATATTAAGGTACGGCGATGTGTGTTTTGGCTTACAAAAGTAGCTCATAGTATGCGTTTCGGGATGTGGATGCACTAGTTCATGGCAGTTCAAGTGTGAGTCTTAGTCCTTATAAACAAAAATGGAGAGTGTTTAAAACCAGTTCCGATTGTTGATTAGTTCATGCTATGCATTTGATCGTTAGAGTGGCCACGTTCGATGTGAGCTGCATTTTGGTGCCTCAGTGGCATGAGTGGAACCTCGGTTCGATAGCATGTGGATAACCTTAGTATTAGTGAGACCCTTTTTACGGAGGCAATCGGTATTGATGTTTATCCTTCGAAAACATGTTTGTGTTGTGAGACGCCATTCATGGAGAGATTGTTAGTGGTTGACAGAGAGGCAGTTGACTCGAGTTCTAATGTTGAATTTCAAAGACGAAATTTCCTAAGAGGGGAGGTTATAGGGACCCAGTCCCTTTTAATTTGAGGATTTATTAAAATTGGTTTGAGACTTGCGGTGGACTATGAAAGAATTAAAAGTTGGCCATGATAATGATGAATGAAATTAATTGTTTGCTTGACATACCATGAGAACAATTGTTATGAGTTGTTTCAATGAGTTTTGAGGTGTTTGAACTAAAATTCAAAATTTAATATGATTCATTTCTTAGGGTTCGCGCTCAGCGGTGACTGCTCGAGCGAACTGTCGGCAGATGGGGTTTTAAATTTCAGGACAAAGGCTTCCTTTCTTATTTCCTCTCCTCCTCTTCTCTCTCTAAAACCCGAGATTGAAGCCCTATCATCAGATTTTGGACCTCCTTGACCTCCTCTTGGTCCATTGTTGGTTTCTTCTTGCTCCTCTCTTGGTTGGACACTTGTTGGAGGTCAGATATATGCGTTGGGAGCTTCCATTCTACCATTTGGCTGGTGATTTGCTTGGTTAGAGCTTACTAGAGGCTTATTTCTTATAGATTTGTCTTTCAAGAGGTAGAATTTATGACTATTGTTGATCAATACCTGTATATGAGTTGTATTGTTGTTAGATTTGTATAAAATCATGAAAATCTATATTTTTGGAACCCTAGGGTAGGGTTTGATGTTAAAGCATGCTAGATCTTGAATTTGTGGATGATTTAAGGTGAATTTACCATGTTGCTATTGTTTGAGATGAATGGATTGAAAAATGAAGGGTTGAAATTTTGGTGGGATTAAACCTTGAATAAAATTGGAATTTTTGGATTGTTGAACTCAAAGTATGAAATTGATAATTTTTTTAGTTAATTAGAGATTGTGGTAACCTATTTGTGTGTGTATGAAATTTCATAAATTTTGGCCAATTGTGAAGGGTTGGGATTTTAGAACGAATCTTATCAATTTAGCAAAATATGAAAGTAACGAAAGATGTGATTGGGTTTTAAACTAATTTAACTCGAATATGTGAATCATGAGAATATGAGGTATGGTTTATAATGAATGTCCTCAGATAGTGATTCCAAAGTGGTTTATAATGAATGTCAACCCTTCGGATGGTGACCCTGAAATGGTTTGTAATGTATGTCTTCCCATCGGATGGTGATCCTGAAGTGGTTTATAATGTATGTCCGCCCGATGGTGATCCGAAAGTGATTTATAATGTATTTCCTACCCTTCAGATGGTGATCCCGATGTGGTTTATAATGAATGTCTTCCATTCAAATGGTGATCTCGAAGTGGTTTGTAATAAATACCCTATCCTTCAAATGGTGATCCTGAAGAGGTATACAATTGTTGTGATGATAGAAGTTAACGAGAGATGAGAAATACCTCGAGTTGGGTGAATTTAGAAAGTGTCGAAAGATATGTGCGTATGTGTGTGTGGGGGGTAGAATTGAGAACTTATGATGGTTGAACAAAAACGGAGTTGGTTTTACACGATAAAAATCGATTATGTGAATGAAATTTCGTTAGAAAAGTGGGTTTGGTTTCTTAGAAAAAGACTTATTATGCATTCACATGATCATCCTCACATATCATGTATTTGTTCATCTTTAGTCATTTTCCTCTGAGTCTCGGCTCACATTATTTAAAAACATTTCTGGTTATTGCAGAAAGAAAGCTGCGGAATGAGAAGAACGAACTTGGAACCCTCTTTTTGTAGTTTTGATGGAATTGCATGTCTTTCGTAGCATCATTTGAAGATTGAAAATGTAAATATAATTCTTTTTGAATACTCACTACAACAAAAAGCACTTTCAGCGGCACAAACAAAGCTATCAGCTAAAGCCTTATTGAGTCAATAAAAGGTTTTGGTAACTACAAACAGCGCGTCGCCCATCCGTCGAAAAAAGTATGTCGAGAAAAGGTTTTGCCAATGACTACCCCATGCATCGGCGAAAGTTATAGATTTGGCAGCACAGTTGTGCGTCGCTAATACATTGCATTGGCAAAAGTAATAGATTTGGCCACATAAGTGTGCGTCGCCAATAAGTTAAAAGTAGTGTCGAAAAATACAAAATTCGTCGGCAAAAAAACATAAAAATTGAGTAGATTTAACACTTTTACCAATGTTATAGTTGTCAGCAAAAGTAATTATAATATTTTTAATTTTAATACTTTGCCAACATAAATAAATGTGTCGTTAATAATAAACTTTTTTCGACGCTTTTATTTATTGCCATATATATATATATATTTGTTGTTTTTGCATATTATTTTTTTTTAATTTTTAATTTTTATTTGGCTAAAACATAATTTAGATTTTTCTATAATATATCATTCAATTTCATTCAAAAATCACAAACACATATAATAAAACCCAATTTAAGGTTTGAACCTTTTTTAAAGAAAAGAAATTCCTTCCTAAAATTTTAAAAATATTCTAAGTATATATCTTATAAATTTTGGCAAAATTTTCTCTATTTTTTGAACTATTCCAATTTTCCTGTAAACCTGTTAAGCTCAAGCAATATAATAAATCTCAAGCACAGCTTGAATCTCAACTCATAATCGAAGTAAAAACTACTTATTAACTATTCATATCAATTATCAATACATCTACCTTAATCTCCAAAAGAATTAACGTGTACAGATTTAAATCATACATGAACATTCATTGTATTCTCATATTCATTGCATTCATCCAAAAATTATTCCATCATTCTCTTTGTTTTATAATCGACTATATCTATTCAATACAAAATAAAAGTTACTTCTTCATTCTTCGATCTCACATTATTATCAAGTCATGTTTGACACCTATTTTGATCATCCAAAACTTGTAAAAATGTTAAACCAACAAACGTGAGCCGAAACTCGTAGAATAAAGATTACACATGATGTAATACATGATATGTAAGGTGTGAGTGAATATGCTATTATTAAATAACAATTATATCCTTCATGCGATCAAACAATAAGTCACACACTCTTTTTGTTTTAGCATTCTTACTTTCCATTGTTAAATTTGTTTAGACCAATATCATTCCATGAGATTGTCAATTCCCAGTTATCCACTTATTTTTTAAAGCGTTAGCTTCCTTTCAAATCACATTTTCTTCGTTCACATTTTTTTTTTCATTTTATCTTATTAATTCAATACCGAACCAACACTACAATATTCACAATCATATTACCATTTTTTATATATATTTAGAATATTCTAAATTATTCCAAATATTAAAATACACAAACTCAACACACACACACACACACACACACACACACATATATATATATATACATATTGATAATTTAGAAATTTACCTTTATGATAATTCCACCCTATTCAATTCTCCAAAAAAGAAAATTGAATCACATTATTATTAAAATTTTCGATCATTGTAAAATTATTCACGAATTAATATTCTGGTGTCCCTACACACACCAACTGCTAATAATATATCTTATTTTTCATTAGAAATTATTTTTTCAAAAATTTAATTACGCTAGAGTAATTAATAAGAAAATTGTAATGTACCAGGTCATCAAAACCTTTCCCCTTTGGGAAATTTCATCTCCAAAATTCAACCCTCGTCATAGTTCAATCAATTCTAGATAATTTAGACAATCTTTATACTCTACGTCCTTCTTCTATCTCGTGGTAACATCACGATTTCTTCATATGTAGTCATTTCGCTTTTCAAATCAAATTCTCAATTTTTACATTTAATCTTTGATTTATATTCGCCTTTCCAATTCATCAATACAAGTTTTAAACACAAAATTAATATGAAGTTTTCCATCAACTAACTTCTTTTTATCTTACCCATGTCTCATATAAACACAACTAAGATTCATCATCCATGAACCACGTAGGTTTTTATTATAGATTCAACATGTACAAATATTTAATAAACCATACCACTTTAATAGGAATTCAAATTAAGTTGACCACGAACATAGATTCAACATGTACAGATACTTAATAAACCATACCACTTTAACAGAAATTCAAATTAAGTTGACCACGAATTCGCTAATATTTTTCATGATTCACCCAAGTTCCTCAATCAAGCTATAAAGTTAGCTTACAAGCATCACATCAACAATTTACCAAGTTCCACAATCAAAACTATAAATTTAACCACTTACAAGTGGTTCACTAAAATTTCGTGTTACAATCAGAATATCATCCAATTATTTATTTAATTTTCTTCAATTCAAATTCATATTAAGAAGATTTTAAATCCACCAATCATCTTAACTCTCATTAAATTCAACTTTGCAATTAAACTACTAACTTGACCTTTCAACCATAAAACAACATGTTACATGAAATTGAATCAAGATGTGAGAGCTTGACCCGTTAAAATATGCATACGGGGTAAGTTTTTGGGGCCATGGGCCGTTGTGGTGCAAATTTTAAAAATTTTAAAAAAAGATATTTTGGAGGCCTATAAATATTTGGAGTTAGATATTTTTAAAAAATATTTTTCAAAACTTCTCCAACAAGCTTCTTATTTTCTCCTTACCTTCTCTCTAAGTTCTCGAGGGTCCGGGGCTCGGTCTTCAACGATCAGACTACCGATCCTTGTTATTGGCGTCGTGGTCTACGCGTTCATCTAGACAGAATTCTATTCCGATGAAGCTCAATTTTGCACGTGAATCGAGATGTCGAGTTTTAAACTCACCGAGGTAGGTTTCTAGATCTTTATGTTTTATAAGGGTGCTACGTGTAATCAGGTGTATTTTTACCAATTAGATAGCTGTAGATCTGATTTTTTGTAAAAGTTAGGTTTTGGGTTTAAAATCATGTTTCGTCAATTTCGATGGATGAAATCATATTTCAAGAGTTTTTTTCGTGGTCTTGGTGTTAGGCCTAGACGTGTGGATGTCTGAGGATGTTGGACAGGAGTTCGGAGGCTTCGATTCGGGATTTAGAGGGCTAAACTCGTAGCTCAAAAACGATTTCCACTTGAGTTTGGTCGACTAGATCGTGAGGTTCGATCGACTGGATCGTGGGGTTCGGTTGACTGAACCGTGCATTGAGGCGTTTGGTGATTTTTCAGTGTGTTGTTCAGTCGACTGGGGTTGGGTCTAGTCGACTGAACCTAGGTAGTGTTGTGTTTGTGGTTTTGGTTGGTTTCTTGGTTTTCGATTGGCTTCTTACGGCATCCAATTGATTAATTTATGGGATTAGTTTATTCAAATACCTGTGAATTCCTTTTGGAGTTCGATTGGTTGTGTGGTGGTTTGGGGGCCGTGTTGTGGCCTCGGGTGTTTCGTTTAGATATTGTCCTTCAGTTGACGTGCATGGTTATATTTTGGGAGTGGTGGCACGGTTGCGTGCGTGTTGGTTATGTTTGGGACGTGTAGGTCCGTGGTTCGATTTTAAGGTTTGGTTATGATAAGAATCGATCTGAGGGAGGTTCAGGTGCTGATCTCCGCAGTAGGTGTTGGTTGTCCCGGTGTGTGGACGGGTCCCGATTTGTGGATGGGGCGTTCGGGTATCGAATGACGGATGTGTGGCATGTGATGGATGCCGGGTTCTGTGACGGGTGGCATCATGCTGTGAGGTTATATGGTTATGTGCATTTATAACTCTAGTTTATTTATGTACATAATATGTGAGTGGATTACCTGGTTTTCGCATCGTATGTGAAACATCGTGGTCATACGTGATCTTCTGTTTATAGAACTATGATTAGTTTTATTCTCATATGTTGTAGGGCAGGTATGTGGTTCTATGTGGTCCTTATGATCATGAATGGTTTTTATATGCATGAGCTGCATTGTATACATGGACGGCGAATAATGGCCCCATGGTGAGAGTCCGTAAAGTTGCATATGAAGGGCAGATAATGGTCCTACGGTGAAAGTTCGTGAAGATATCTGTTGACCCTGGTCGACAAAGCATAGTGAGGCGGATAAGGGTCATTCGGTGAAAGTTTGAGAAGATATATGAATTGTATGTGATCGATCTATGGTTAGAGCTCGAGAGAGAGTCGATATTTATGTGTATATGTTGTTAGGGCTCGGGAGAGAGTCGATGTTTGTGTATATGTTGTGGGCTCAGGGGAGAGTCAGTTTAATTCTTTCTCTGTTACATTTGTGGCTCGTAGGAGTCGTGGCTCGTAGGAATCGACGTTTGCCTATGTGGCATACTACTACATGTATCATGAATTGCATGTACTGCATATTGGGATGGATAAATCAAGTTTATTAAAACTGTATTTTCGGCCTGCAGGAGTCGAAATACTGTATTAACGGCCTATGAGAGTCATAGTACTTGAATCATTTTCAAGGCTCTGATGAGTCAAAAAATAGTTTTTATCCTTGCTTTCCCATTGCTTGTGAAAATTATTTTTAGTGGCTCTTGTGAGTCGTAATCTAAAACCGTTTTCAAACTATTTTCAAGGCTTAAAAGAGAGTCTAAACCTGCACTTTAATTTTCCTAGCATGTTTTGTTTATTTGGCATGCCAACTTAGTTTCTGCTGAGTCTTGGCTCATGGTGTGGGATTTGGTTTTCTTCAGGTACTAGTCACGCTAGTTGATCTGAAGGTGCTAGAGAGGTGGAAGAGTTATAGTCATTTTTTTCGTTTCTATCTGTATCATGTATTCTTAATACATGTTTCTCGGCATTGGAGCCTTGTAATGTATACCATTTGGCATTTATATACAATGCATGTGTGTTTATTTGAGAGTGTATTCTCGGGCTGGGTGTTGTGGTTGTTTGTTTTGTGGGTGTTTCATGGGGCCCAGAGTTTAGAGCGTGACAACTTGATATCAGAGCTCTAGATTCGAATACCTAAGATCCGTGGGAAGAGGTTGCGTCACCGTGTGAGGTTGATTGTGTGTGCTTAACTGCATGTGTTTAAATGCTTTGATAATATGTACGTGTTAGCATGTTGAGCATGAGGATGTTGTGCATATGTGAGAATGGGGGTTGAACTGTGAGATTCATTAGTCCTGCCTTTGGGCGTTTAGATTAACAAACTTGGGGGCCAAGTTTGATACGCATTTAGCTGACGTGATTTCTAGTAGGGAATCTGAGTAGGTTATTCAGATTGACGCGTCATTCTTGTCGATTCTCCTTGGTATGTGTGGTTATTTAGCATGATGAACCTATGTGGCTATGTGTTAGCATGCTAGGTATTTAGCGTTTATGTTCATGTGTTGCATCTTATATATTGTTTTGCTTTCATACAGACGTGATGTCGACGAGGAGAGAGTGAGGCAGTGGTCGAGGCCGTGGTCGTGCTGTTAGCTAAGGAGATATTCTTATCCCTAATGTTGGGGATGTAAGTGCTTCCCTCGGACCGATGGATGCGACGGAGTTGTTGCGTGTGCTAGTTAGCTCTATCCAGCAACTGGTTGAGACCTCTAGATGTGAGGCTGTTAGGGAGAGAGTGCCTGAGTCAAGGGCTACAATGGCAATGCGAGAGTTTAAGCGCATGGGTCCGCCTACCTTTGCTGGAGATCCTAATCCTATTGTGGCGACTGAGTGGTTAGAGCTGGTAGCGTGGATCCTCGACACGTTGCAGATCGTGGAGGATGAGTTGCGGGTTTCATTTGCCACCTTTCAGTCGAGGGGCACTGCTCATTAGTGGAGGAGATATGCCAGGACAACTGTGGGAGTCACATGGGCAACCTTTACAGGTGTGTTTCTGGAGAAATACTTTCCAGCTTCAAAGCAGGACTTATACAGGGAGGAGTTCTATACTCTTACCCATGGGCCATGGATGTTATGCAGTACATGGTCAGGTTTATATGTTTATCTCGATTTTCTCTAGGGTTTGTGAGCACAGACGAGCTACGATCCATAAGGTTTGAGCGGGGCTTGAAGCCGGCGATCAGGGAGCTTGTGGTCGCGATGGAACTTCGTGTGTTCACAGAGCTGGTGGAGGCAGCAGCGAGGGTGGAGAACACTATTACTGAGATTCAAGCTTTCAGGGAGGCTAGGACACCGCAGGGTGAGATCGAGGCACAGACAGGTGGGCGTTCCAGCAAGAGACAGAGGTTTTCTAGTACTAGCTTTCATCCATTTGGATTACCACAGTAGTTCTCTGCGCCAGCAACATTAGTGGCTTTATCTTGGAGGCAAGAGCAGAAGGATTTGAGGTGTTATCGGTGTGGACAGTCAGGGCATCGTGTGTCAGATTGCCCGTAGTCGAGACATCATTAGGATTCACAGTTGAGGCAGTCCCAGAGTCCCATACTGGAGCAGTCACAGTGGAGAGGGTCGCCGATTTGTTTTGGATGTGGTCAGACTGGACACATCCGCAGGACTTGTCCCTAGAAGGAGGATACGCCGAGCATGATGGGCACACCAGAGGGTTCGTTTGTAGAGGATCGACAGCGGTATCCGGCAGTACAAACTTCCCTAGTGACAGATAGGGGAACTTTAGTTCAGTCGATGCGGCAACTGACAGTGCTGAGTTTTGGTGGACAGGCCATAATAGGATTACTCCGAGCGTATTCTTTTATAGCTCCTGGTTCTTCGAGGGCACCGGTCGTGCCGGAGGATGCAGATATGCCTTCAGCGAGCAGAGGTACTTTTTGAGTCTGCAGGCTTTGAGCCAGATTCTTTATTGCATCTGTTTGGGAGTTGGTGAAGGATTCCGTGGGTGGTGTGCTGTGTTGAGACAGTGGTTGGTGATGATGTGAGGTTGGTGTGAGTTGTAGATCCCATGTCTTCGAGATAGTTAGTCGTTGTCTAGGGTGCCTGACCTTGTTTGACTATATCTTAGGAATGGTTTGAGTTGCCATCTCGTGTACCTGTGTCGATTGTGATTGATGGGATTGTTTCTTTTGACCTTATGTTGAATTTTGGGGGCAAAATTCCTTTAAGGGGGTAGAGTTGTGAGACCTTGACCCGTTTTTTTTTCAGCGTTTTCAGACGCGCATTATGTGTTTTTGTTTGAGCATATTTTTGTTGCTTTTGATGCATGATCGGGCTTAAATATGCATACGGGGTAGGTTCCCCGGGCCATGGACCGTTGTGGTGCGAATTTTAAAAATTTAAAAAAAAAATATTTTGGAGGCCTATAAATATCTAGAGTTAGATATTTTCAAAAGATATTTTTCAAAACTTCTCCAACAAGCTTTCTGTTTTCTCTCTGCCTCCTCTTTAAGTTCTTGGGGGCCCGGGACTTGGTTTTTGATGATAAGACTGCCGATCCTTGTTATTAGTGTCATGGTCTATGCATTCATCTGGACGAAATTTCATTCCGATGAAGCTCGATTTTGCACAAGGATCGAGATGTCAAGTTTTAAATTCACTGAGGTAGATTTCTAGACCTGTATATTTTATAAAGGTGCTACATGTAATCAAGTGTATTTTTACTGGTCGAATAGCTGTAGATTTAATTGTCTGTAAAAGTTGGGTTTTGGGTTTAAAATTGTGTTTCGTCGATTTCAGGGGATGAAATCGTGTTTCGAGAATTTCTTTTGTGGTCTTGGTGTTAGGCTTAGATGTGTGGATGTCTGAGGATGTTGGACAGGAGTTTGGAGGCTTCGATTCGGGGTTTGGAGGGCCAAACCCATAGTTCAAAAATGATTTCGGCTTGAGGTTGGTCGACTGGATTGTGAGGTTCAGTCGACTAGACCATGGGGTTTAGTCGAGTTGAGGCATTTGGTGATTTCCTAGTGTGCTGTTCAATCGACTGGGGGTTGGGTCCAGTCGACTGAACCTAGGTAGTGTTGTGTTCGTGGTTTTGGTTGGTTTGTTGGTTATCGATTGGCCTCCTACAGTATTCAATTGATTAATTTATGAGATTAGTTGATTCAAATACCCGTGGACTCTTTTTGGAGTTTGGTTGGTCGAGTGGTGGTTTGGTTGTTGTGTTGTGGCCTTAGGTGTTTCGTTTAGATGTCGTCCTTGGGTTAATGTGCATGGTTAGATTTTGGGAGTTGTGGCACGGTTGCGTGCGTGTTGGTTATGTTTGGGACGTGTAAGTCCGTGGTTCTATTTTAAAGTTTGGTTCTGATAAGAATCGGTCTAAGGGAGGTTCAGGTGTTGATCTCCGCGTTAGGTGTTGGTTGTCCTGGTGTGTAGACGGGTCCCGATTTGTGGATTGGTCATTCGGGTATCGAATAACGGATGTGTGGCATGTGATGGATGTCGGGTTATGTGACAAGTGACGTCATGCTGTGAGGTTATATGATTATGTGCGTTCATAACTGGCTATGTGCATTTATAACTCTAGTTTATTTATGTACGGAATATGTGGGTGGATTACTTGGTTTTGGCATCGTATGTGAAACGTCATGGTCATACGTGATCTTCTGTTTTATAGAACTATGATTAGTTTTATTCTCGTATGTTGTAGGATGGGTATGTGGTCCTATGTGGTCCTTGTGATCGTGAATGGTTTTTATATGCATGTGTTACATTGTATATATGGAGGGCGGATAATGGCCCCACAGAGAAAGTCTATAAAGTTGCATATGAAGGGCAGATAATGGACCTACGGTGAAAGTCCGTGAAGATATATGTTGACCCTAGTCGACAAAGCATAGTGGGGCAGATAAGGGTCCTTCGGTGAAAGTCCGAGAAGATATATGAATTGTATGTGATTGATATGTGGTTAGAGCTCGGGAGAGAGTCAATGTTTATGTGTATATGCTGTTAGAGCTCGGGAGAGAGTTGATGTTTGTGTATACGCTGTGGGCTCAGGGGAGAGTCGATGTTTGTGTATATGTTGTGGGCTTAGAGGAGAGTCGATTTAATTCTGTCTATGTTGCATTTGTGGCTAGTAGGAGTCGACCTTTGCCTATGTGGCATACTACTATATGTATCATGGATTGCATGTATTGCATATTGGGATAGATAGACCAATTTTCTTAAAACTGTATTATCAGCTTGCGGGAGTCGAAATACTGTATTAACGGCCTGCGAGAGTCGTAATACTGAAATCATTTTCAAGGCTCTAATGAGTCAAAAAATAGTTTTTATCCTCGCTTTCCCATTGCTTGCGAAAATTATTTTTTAATGGCTCTTATAAGTCATGATCTAAAACCGTTCTAAAACTGTTTTCAAGGCTTGAAAGAGAGTCTAAACATGCACTTTGATTTTCCTAACATGTTTTGTTTATACTGCATGCATGTCTAGTTTCTGCTGAGCCTTGGCGCACGGTGTGGGATTTACTTTTCTTCAGGTACCGGTCACGCTGGTTAATCTAGTGGTGTTAGAGAGGTGAAAGAGTTATAGTCTTTCTTTTTGTTTATATCTGTATCATGTATGCATACTACATATTTTTTGGCGTTGTAACCTTATAATGTATGCTATTTTACGTTTATAAACAATGCATGTGTATTTATTTGAAAGTGTATTCTCGGGCTAGGTGTTATGGTTGTTTGTTTTATGAGTATTTCACGTACCCCAGAGTTTGGGGCGTGACACAAGAATACTCAAACAAGTCAAGCCTCATTTTAATTCACAATTCACACGTCGACAAAGTACTCTTTCATTTAATTAATCTTGAAAGTAAGACAATTCAATGATTTAGCATTCCATAAGCTGACACATCATTCTAACAATTCATATTTCCATAAATTTGGTTCAAGTCCAAAATCTTGTACAAATATATGTAATCATACTCAATAATTAAATTCAAAAAAAATCCAATTCTTATAATGAATCTTTGACATATTCCACAATATATTGGCTCACCGTCCGATAACTTGAATCCTACCTTAACATGTTTTAAACTCATCCAAATCTCCATGTTTTAAACTCATCCAAATCTCCAAGTTACGATGTCTAGACAATTCATTAGATATCCAAATTTCATCCTATCACCACCTTGCTCCAAGCCAATGCCCAACAATTTTTATTTTACGCCTACAAAGTTTTGAATATTTGTATTAAATTGACATTTTAATTCACACTTACCAACAAGTAGGTTCCACAGGTCAATTAACTTATTTATTTCTCTAATTTCAATGAATCATATCTCATTTCTTTATAGGACAAAGATATATTATTGTTTCATTATCTCATTAATTTTTTTATGTTAACACTTCAACGTAATTCATCACCAACCCAATTTACTCAAATTACTTTTTACAATGATTCATCATTATGCAAAGAGCTTCATATTTTTCGAACCCAATCCTTCATTCAAGTTCTGTTTATCTTATTTGAAGATTAGTATCATACAATTATCCCATTATAAAAACATTGTCCATGTATTACGTGATCACCTCATCTTTTGCCATCATATTCCATATCTTTATGAATTCAAATTAACTAAATTCTCAAGTTACATTGCGTTAATATTAGATAAAGCTCACTTTGATAAATTAATTTACTAATCCCACCCTTAATACAAATTTTATCGTGTTCTTAAGTCGGCACATTCAATTCATCCAATGTGTATAACATGTGTACAAATTAATCCAAGTCAATTTCTCAAGAATTTAATATTTCACTCATACCCATGCCTAATGAATCAAATCAATTTAACTTGGATTCAAGTTGAACAAATTATGAATTCACTAACATTTTAATGTTTCTCACAAAGTTTTTTGTTAAATTATAAATTTAATTCATTGATCTCAATATAGATAGTTTCAAATTTAGTATTTAAGTTTACCTCATTCTTTAACTACTTCCCTATTTCCATTAAATACCTTATACATATATCCATGGAACGACAAATTAAATATTTAATTTACTTACAAGCGAACCAACATTTTTTAACTATGTATTTCTATATTTCTTGTATAAATCTTATTCCCAAAATGTTAAATCAAACTTGTCAATTGCTTATGTGAGACCCGGAACCGTTTCTTTTTGAGTCATTTATATATTTGACATGTTTCTTTTAGTATATGAATAGTCTCGATGCATATTTTATGTTTTAAGTTGTAGAACAGCATGTATAAATGTGGTTTATGCTTTTTGGGGTTTGATTGAGGCTCGTTTGGCTTGTGTTTAGACCCAAAAACCTATTTTGCGTCAAAAAACACACTGCCCAACAGTTCAGTCGACTGGAGGGCTTCGCCCAGTCGACTGGACTGAGAATTTTGAGTTCGGTTGACCGGATATGGGGGCTCGATCGACTGGACAATACCTTTTTGCCGTTCCTATAAATATCCCAGGGGCTGAGAAATTTGTTTTAAACCTTTCTTCCAAGCTAAGTTACCCCTTTTCTCTGCCTTCTCTTTAGCTTTTGAGGGCCCGAGACTTGATTTTTCATTACTTTGTTTACGGATCCTTACTATACGTGCTGTAAGCTTCGCTTTCATCCGATCGAATTCTCGTTATGATGCCGTTCAGTTTTGAGACGTCGAGTTTTTAACTCTCCGAGGTAGGATTCTAAACCTTACTGTTGTTAAAGGGTGTTATATACAGTTATATGTGTTTTCACCAGGTAAAAAATACATCAAATGTGGTTTTCATGTTTTAAACCTTAGTTTTTGGGTTAAAAGTGGGTTTTACGCCTTTCTCGATTTATACATGCTTTGGATGCATTGGTATCCGTAGTTTTCAAAAGAAGGTTTGAAAACGATGTGTTTTATGAAACCGGTGAAAAAACGTATTTTTTTGGAGTTTTGGAGCTAACCATTGGGGTTGAGTCTCAACTCTTAAACATTTTATTAGAAATGGTTGTTGATCTCCATGGTTGATGGATTTGATCATTTTATACATGTGTTGTATAACTATTTTTTAGATTTTTCGTAGTTGAGCTACGTAATGGTGTTGAAATGATTTTCCATAGATGTACCGTGACAATTGTTGGGAATGTATACTGAAAAGTCATGTTTTTTATGTATTTTATTCTAGATCCCTGGCATATTAATGAGAAACATTTGAGA
>JAOTRH010288656.1:0-38687 GCA_034768845.1 Heliamphora exappendiculata | reverse complement strand
ATGCATTCATTCATCAAAAATATAAATATGAAACCACGAATGCAAAAACATCTCAAATGTTTCTCATTAATATGCCAAGGATCAAGAATGAAAAAAAAACTAAAAAGCAAGGCTTTTTAGTATACATTCCTAACACTGCGGTCCCTCGGTGAAAGTCCGAGAAGATACATCGATTGCATGTAATGCATATCGGGACGGATAAACCAATTTCAAACTGTTGTTACGACCCGCGTGAGTCGAGACACAAAAAAATCATTTTCAAGGCTCTTGTGAGTCAAAATGGTTTTTATACTCGCTTTTTCGTTACTTGTGAAAATCGTTTTAATGGCTTGAAAGAGAGTCAAAAACTGCACATCATTTTCCTAGCATGTTTAACTTATATCTCATGTGCTGTCTAGTTTCTGCTGTATTTTGGCTCACGGTGTGGGATTTAAAATATTTTTCAGGTACCATTCATGCAGGTTGATTCGAGGTTGTTGGAGAGGCAAAAGATCCGTAGTTTTTCTTTTTGTTCTTTCTGTATCATCTATGTTTACATTTTTTTTGGTGTTGGGATTGTGTAATGTAAGCCGTTTGGCGGTTATATACAATGTATGTATATTCTATATTGAGAGTGTATTCTCAGGTTGGGTGTTATGCTTGGTTATTTGTGGGTGTTTCACGTGACCCGGAGATTGGGGCGTGACAAACTGGAACTGCACTCTAAACCATAATCTCAAGATCATCTTGCATTGAGCTTCTATTATTAAATGCTTAACTCATTTCCCCACGTTAAGATTCCCGATACCCACTAATTCAATTTAATTACTGACAATTTAATTTAATCGACATCTTTAAAATTTCTTAAGCCCTTCCGCTTAACTTATTTGACCGCCGGATAATCAAATCCACTAGCAGAGTTTGGCGCAGTCAAAACTTATAAGCTTCCTTAAGGGGTTATGGTCAATCCTGATCTATCGAGACGTGAATTTCATCAATAATTAATATTCACCATATAGTTAATACTGCTATCCAACTCATCGAAAATATAGACCCATATAATATTGTACCATCTAATGAATTAAAACAACGAGTATTAAATATAAACAAATAATTAATTATTTCAGGATTAAGAGCATAAGCACTCTTATAATAACCTTGGAATGTAAATTAATTTATATAGTCAGTATAAAATTAATTATCCCAATGTGTCCCGTTCAATACACACAAATTGTACTAGCACAGAGAGTTGAAATAATAGACGACGCTATTATCTGTTCCCTGTAACCAAGAGAGGCCCACTAAAACTCTGTGCTACAGTTGTACCAATGGTATATACATTTCCATCTAAATTGTGAACAAATACTTATATTCCGCAAGAACCTATAATCTAGTCTTTTATATGTAAGCAGTATTTTACACACCAGATTAAATATTGTACAGAATAAAGGACATTCATGCATAACATTAAATAAATGATATTGTATACATTGCTTATTAAAATTTTTATAAAATAAAAAATTAATTTTATTAAAATAAAATTAAATACTGAAACTAAATAAAATTTATGATTTTTAGTATACAACCCTAACATGGTTGCCAACTCTTAAATCATTGGTTTTAAGCCCATACCTCTCAATAAACGACTAACTTGCTTTCCGCTCAAGCCTTAGTTAATAGATCCGCTATATTGTCTTTAGATTTTATATATTCGTTGTAAATTATTTCACTCAATAGTAAGTGTTTCTCGATATTGTATCGGCGATGTATATGTCGAGACTAATAGTTTTATATATATATATATATATATATATATATATGTGTGTGTGTGTGTGTGTGTGTGTGTGTGTGTGCCTTAACCATTGCTGAGTGACTGTCGCGATGTATACAGATGACTGGCATAGGTTTAGGCTACATAGGGATGCCTTCTAAAAATTGGCGGAGCCATTCAGCTTCTTCTCCAGCTTTTTCTAGAGTTATAAACTCAGACTCCATTGTGGACCTCGCAATACACGTCTGTTTAGACGATTTCCATGACACAGTTCCACCACCCAAAGTGAATACGTATTCATTTGTGAATTTTGAGTCATTAGTATCAGATATCTAGTTTTCATCATTGTATCGTCAAGTACTGCTGGATATCTAGTATAATAGAGCTCATCATTGAGTGTATCTCAGATATCTTAGTACCCTAATAAGTGTCTACCAATGATCAATTCAAGGGTTACTAGTATAGCTGCTCAATTTATTCATAGCATATGTCAAGTCGGGTCTTGTACAATTCATTAACTACATGAGACTCCTAAATTTATATCTACAGGTGTCCTTGCAACGCGGGTATCATCCATATTAAACTTTTCAAGAATTTTTTCAACATAATGAGATTAGGACAAGGCATATCTATCTCATGTTTTAGTGATCTTTATTCCTAGTATTATATTTGTTATTCACATATTTTTCATGTCAAACCTCTTGTTTAATATATTCTTGGTAGTTTTAATTATAATATTATTACTACCTAGATTAGTATGTCATCAATATACAAACAAACAATGACACAACTTTTGTTTACGTCTTTCATGTAGATGCATTTGTCACATTCATTTATTTTGAAACCATTTGATAGTATTACACTGTTAAATTTTTTATGCCATTGTTTAAGTGCTTGTTTTAACTCGTTGTTGTCGTTCGTGTTGAATTATGTTAAGGATTTAATGATGTGGTGCAGGCATGCCAGAACAAATGCATTCAATTATATTTGAAATTGCGCCAACTTGACTCTAAACCAGGCCAAATTGTGTGTAGCTCGAAGCAAAAGCTACTGGTTTGATTTTTTGCTTCAATGAAGAGGATTTCAACAATTTTCAAGTGTTTTTTGAATTAAAATGAATGAAAATTACAGTCCGAATGAACAGAAATTGAGACTGAACTTGAAATAACTTTATACTGAATGAAGTACGAATTAAAACAAAGATTATTACTAAAGTTACGCATAATGAGAATAGAAATTGACTCTATCTGGCAAACAAAAATGAGGACGAACTAATGGATTTGGACTTGGAAATGGAAAGATATGTAATTATAAGATAAGGAACTAAAACAAGCTCAGGATTTTTGATATGTGTTGGATGTGTGTCCTCTCCCTTTGGTCGGTGTTCGCTTTTATAATTATCTGCATAACCGCTCATCCTGTTTAGTGCCACATTTTACTCCAACAACTAGTTGCTCACTTTGACTCCATCTTGGAATGACTTGTGTCACCTGCTCCTTTTTATTTGTAACCGATTCATTTTATTTATCCAGCCACATAACAAATAAATTTCATTAGTTGCCATGTGTCCCATTCCATAAACTACTTGCCATGATTATTCTCCTATTTTTGCTTCAAAAGCTAATCTTCTCCTGACTTGTTCTTATAGCAACACGTGTCACCTGCCCCCATTTCCTTGCAACTCGTTCCTCTATATCCTCCTATTAGATATTTAAATCCCTAACTTATGTGCAATTATATCTCATTTAATATCTCAGCCAATATTCCTATCCATAACAGCCCATTTTTAAATGACACCGCCGCCACCTTTCTAGGGAATCAGTTATATTGTGATTTTCTAAGTATAGCCCAAACATTGCCCCTTTCAAAGAGTTCTTTTAGATTCCCAAAAAGGAGTATTTGAATATTCTTTCTGATTTTTTGCCGTTATTCCTTATCTCATAACTTTAGTCCCTCCTCTAATACTTTATTTATTTCTTCGCTAGCTACCCTCCTTCTCGCGACGCCATCTTCTCCTTCATCTCCTCCTCTGTTGATCTTCTTTCCCTTTATCAATAGCTACGAAATGTGTCAACACTCTTGTTAGAGACTTCAATAGTGCTGCCAAACAAGTAAAAAATATGATTGCCCAACGGAAGTCCTAACTCCATTTCGAAACCTTAGTTCCTAAAAAATCTAGCCTAATCTCTTCTTACCAAGCGATTTGTGTTTGGACCAGCCTTCAAAGAGCAATGTCCTGGGAGAGATATCACAAAGAAACCCCTCATGCTCTCACCTTTCTACCCTTGTATCGAAGGATAACTCCCTCATGCTCTTCCCATTCCTTCCTGGGAGAGATATCACAAAGAAACCCCAATTAAGCTCTGTTACACTCCTTGTAGCGACTATTACCAATGGGTTGCTAATCTCCTGTTCGCTAAAGGAGAACTGTGGAAAGAATCGAGCATTTATGACGCCATCTTGCTCAGTCATACCCCTTATCAGGTTGATAAAGTTCTGATCTTCGTTACCCTTCAATTTTGGTCTCCTTCTGTCAATGCTTTCTTTTTTCCTATTGGCTTCATGTTCCCTACCTTGCAAGATCTAGCCTTCATTGCTGTCTTTGTCCTCCTGGTACGAAATATAATACACTGATTTCCTATAATGACATTTCTTTCACTTAATCTTGCTTAGAAAGATATGTTGTATGGTCAATTCCTTGTTGTGAATCAGGAAAAACATTATAGCTCTGCCTCTGACTCAAACTCAGAACACATAGCTTTCCTTATTTATTGGTTAAACAAATTCATGTTTTGCATTCCTTCTCTTAAGATTACCAAAGACTTCACTAAGACTTCACTAAGACTTCACTAAATTAGCCAAAGCTCTGGCTTTTGGCCAAAAAATTGCACTAGGCCCCCTTGTCCTGGCTCATCTATACAGAGGTATGAAAGAAATGGTTGACAACCAATTCACCATTGGTTTCGGACCCTTTTGGTTATTACAAATGTGGCTTTGGAGTTACTTTCCTCGATTTTGTCCTGACTATCCTTCTAGGCAACCCTCAAAAGTCTAACTCTCTTTCCCTTTGAATCAAAAGCTCATTCCTTTGATGAATGCTTCACTTTTTTCTACAAAAATTTAATTACTATCCGGCCTCGTCAGTGGATTCCTTTCCTTTGGTCTATTGGTCCTTCCTAGTTGTGAACCCCCACTTCCAATCTAAACAATTCCAATCGTGAGCAAAGATAAGTTCGGGCCAGTTTCTTGATTTCGAGAGACTTACCTTATGGCCTTTGTTCCACCCCAAATAACAACAAATGTGGGATTGAATTTTATAATGTTGCTCAGCTGGCCCATTAGTTTGGCTTTACTCAGTTGGTACCACTTTCTCCCTTCGAATTTGAAAATAACTCTTTCATCGAAAGACCGATTTTGGACTTGGATGAGATCAAGACTGTAAGTCGAGTTTTTTCCCACCTCGAGAAGTCTTTTTAACTGCACGCATTTGATGAAATCCTTGACTAAACCCTGGACTTTGATACATGGTGTCAATTTTTCATTCAAAACTAACTTCATGAGATGTCCAAGAGTGTTCTGTTGAGGATTTGTTCAGATTGACAAGTCCTTCGCACTGCTCTGACCTTGAACCAAAAGGAGAAGAAAGCACCTCAAACGAAACCATCTAAATCTCAAGGTAAGGCCCCACTCCTTTCTGATAACATTTCTACCATTCTTTGCTTTGAAGAATTCTTTAAGTGTAAATGGAATCCTATGAGACTCGGTTCCTTTTTTTTTGTAATATTAATACATGATGTGTTGGTTATCATTTTAATCATTATAGAAAAGCATATTTATATATATTTTATGCATGTGGGTTTCAATCTTGGTCCTATTTGGGCATTGTAGCAAAAGTTATTCTTTTGGGGCAGGACCACTCGATCAGTCCTTAGACCGCTTAAGCGGTCTGTCTGCGTGGGCTGAGTATAAGACAGCTCATACTCGTGGTTTTTGAACCAAAGTTTCTCTTGCAAGCTTCATTCTCTCTCTCTTGAAAGAAAAACTAGACCCTCTGTCTTCTCTCTAGCTTTTGACTTAGTTTGAGCTCGGATCTTGGCGCTGGGATAGTAGATCCTTGATATATGCGCCGTGTGCTTTGCGTTCATCTGAACGGAATCTTGTTTTGGAGACTTCAATTTTTTACCAGTGTTTAAAGTTTTGAGTTTTTAATTCTCCGAGGAGGAATTCTAAACTATCTTGCTTTAAAAGGGTGCTACATGTGATTTATACACGTGTTTATCGTTTTAAAATGCTATAAACGTTGAACTTTGTGTTTAAATTTTGTTTGGTTGGATAAAAAGCAAGTTATGTGTTTTGATAGTTTATTACAAAGTTAGTGGACGTATGTGTGTCCGTGGTTTTCGAAAAGATGAGTTTTGAAAATCGAGAGGATTTATATAAATCTTGTGAAATCTTAGTTTTGGAGGTTTGGAGTTAATCCTTGGGGTTGAGCCTTATTTTAACGTTGGTTGACATTCATGGTTAGATGGACGACGTTGCTGTGTATGCTTTGATGTTTGTACATGGCCAGGTGCATGCAAATGTTTTGTTAATTCATGCTGTCTTGTAAAGAAATGCAATATTGGGGGAAGATATTAGTCCTGTTGTGAAAGCCCGAAAAGAAATGTATTATTGGGGGCGAATATCGGTCATGCGGTGAAATCTTATAAAGAAATGCATTATTGGGGGTAGATATTGTGTGAGACCTTGTACCTTATCTTTTAGGTTGTTTATTTGTATGATGTGTATTTTTCAGTATATGAAGAGCATTGATGCATGAGTTATGCTTTAAAGTCGTAGAACAGCATGTATAAATATGTTTTACGCTTATTCAGGCCTTGTTTAGGCTTGTTGGGTTTGTTTTTGGGCTGAAAATCGTAACAAATTCCAGTACGCTTCTGCCCTATAGTTCGGTTAACTAGAGGGGTTGGTTCGGTCGACTGGACCGAAATTCTTGAGTTCGATCGATTGAACTCAGAGGTTTGGTCGACTGAACAGTGCATTTTTTCATTTTCTATAAATATCCCAGTGGCAGAGATATTTGTTTAAAACCTTTCTTTCAGGCTAAAAAACCCATTTTCTTTTCCTGAGACCTCTAGGGAGAGAGAGAGTGTACCTGAGCCAAGGGCAACGGTTGCAATGCGCGAGTTTCGCCGTCTAGACGCTCATACCTTTTTTGGGGATCCCAACCCCATGGTGGCCACTAAGTGGCTGGAGCTTCTTACTAGGATCCTTGATACTCTTCAGATTGAGGAGGATGATCTACGGGTTTCTTTTGCTGCCATCTAGCTAAGGGGGAGTGCTCATATGTGGTGAAAGTTTGCCAAAACTATAGTGGGGAGGCACTTGGGCGGCATTCACGAAGATATTTCTGGAGAAATACTTTCCAGCGACTTTAAGGGATCGCTATAGAGAGGACTTTCTATTTCTGACTCAGGAGATGATGTCAGTAGTTGACTATGAGGCTGAGTTTACTAGCCTGTCCAGATTTGCACAGGAGATTGTACCTACAGATGAGTTACGTACGAAACGGTTTGAGAGGGCTTGAGGCCCGCTATCCGAGACAAAATGACAGCGTTCAGGATGCAGGTCTTTATTGATCTGGTGGAGACTGCTATGAAAGTGGAGGATACTCTGAATGAGACGCGCAGAGACAGGGACAGTAGGAGTCAGCAAGGTGGGGGACGGACATAGGATTAGGGGCGCAGGGAGAACAAGCATCGACAGACATCTGGTCCGAGTTCTCATCTAGTGGGGTTGTATCCGCCAAAGACTTTTTCATCCACTCCTCCTGCAGCCTCAATGGGAAGGTCAGATCAGAGAGCACTTGTTTTTCATAGATGCCAACGGCCAGGGCATCGTTCGGCAGAGTGCTGGAGTGCAACACCTGTTCAGGCACAGTCGTAGTCGTAGGTGCAGGGGAGGGGGCCAGTGATATGTTTTGAGTGCGGCCAGTCTGGGCACATCTGTAGGGACTGTCTCGGAGGAGGGAGTATGCAGAGTACAGCTGGAGCACTAACTACTCCATCTGCCCAAGGATGCCAGCCGTCTAGGTTTGCAGAAGGGGGTGCATCAGTGCAGTCAGGCAGACAGTCGACAGTTCAGGGCCACAGTGGACAGGCCAGAGCTTATGTTCTTGCAGGCCCTAGTTCATCTAGAGCACCGGTCGTACCCGATGCTGCTGCTACCATCTCTGTGATTAGAGGTACTTTTCTAATCTATAGATCATGGGCTAGTGTTCTTATCGATACTAGAGCATCACATTCGTTTATATCATCTGCTTTGGGGCTAAAAATGGACTGGTTGGGTAGTACTTTGAGCTTGGAAACCCCAGTCAGTGGGAGGGTGACGTTAATTCTTGTTTGTAGATCTTGCGTGTTTAAGGTCGCCGACCGTTGCTTAGAGTTTAACTTCGTTTTTCTAGACAAGACCGCGTTTGATGTCAACCTAGAGATGAATTGGCTGACCACCTATCGTGCCTTCATCGATTACGATCGACGAAGGGTGACGATTTGTACACCGACGGGAGATTGCTTTTATTTTGTGGGGGACCGAGATGAGGGTTTGAGGGCTATGCCCGGTGTTGTGCAGAACTAGGGTAACCTGGGTTCCCTCTTTGCAGCTCTTATGTTAGATGAGGAGGTTAGGGTTCGAGGAGAGTTACCTCTGGTGGTTTGCGACTACCCAGATGTCTTTCCTGTCGATCTGTTTGAGTTGCCACCAAGCCGTGAGGTAGAGTTCTCTATTGATCTAGTTCCCCGAGCTGCTCCCATATCTATACCGTCCGATCATTTTGTACCTGCTGAGTTACGTAAACTCAAGGTACAGCTTCAGGAGTTGCTAGAAAGGGGATTTATACACCCGAGTACTTTGCCGTGGAGAGCTCCTGTTCTTTTTACGAAGAAGAAGAATGGATCTTTATGTTTGTGTATCGACTATCGGAAGCTGAATCAGGTGACAGTGAAGAACAAATATCTGATGCTGAGGATAGATGACTTGTTTGACCACCTGAAGGGTTCGAGTTGCTTCTCGAAGATCAACTTGAGATCAGGATACCACCAGTTGAGGATTAGGGATGAGGACATAGCAAAGATCGCATTCCGGACTCGCTATGGTCACGATGAGTTTTTGGTTATGCCGTTCGGTCTGACGAACGCTCCAGCTATGTTCATGAGTTTTATGAACCGAATCTTCCATACTTATCTGGATAGTTTTGTGGTAGTATTTATGGACGATATTCTGATATATTCACCCACTAGGGAGGCACAAGAGGATCACCTGCGGATCGTGCTACAGACTTTGAGAGAGCATCGTTTGTACGCGAAGTTCGAGAAGTGCGAGTTTTGGATGTCTGAGGTGAGATTTCTTGGACACGTGGTGTCGACAGACGGGGTAGCTGTGGATTCGTCGAAGACTGATGCTGTGATAGGTTGGGAGCGACCGAAGAGCATATTTGATATTCACAATTTTTTGAGTTTGCTGCGCTGATGACGCGTCTGATGCAGAAGGGAGTTGCGTATGTTCGGAGTGAGTTCTGTGAGTCAGCATTCCAAGAGCTTAAGACGAGGTTGACTAGTTTGCCTGTGTTGATCCTTCCAGAGTGAGGCTTGGGGTATACAATATACGGTGATGCATCACACGACGATTTAGGCTGTGCTATGATGCAGGGAGGGATGGATGTATCCTACGGTTCTCGGCAGTTGAAGGCGCATGGGAGGAACTACCCAACACACGATCTGGAGTTGGCAGCCGTGGTCTTCGCCTTGAAGACATGGCGTCATTATCTTTATGGTGAGCACTTCGAGGTTTTCTCCAATCACAAGTGCTTAAAATACTTATTTTGCAGAAGGATCTAAACTTGCGCCAACGACGATGGATTCAGTTGTTGGAGGATTATGATTTTGTCTTGCAGTATCATCAAGGGAAGGCCAATGTTGTGGCAGACGCGCTCAGTAGGAGATCTCACGGGTTGTTGGCTTCTGTGGCGATAAATGAGTGGGACATGCTTAGAGAGGTTGGGGAGTTTGATTTGTGTCTCGAGGAGATAGCGACGGGTGCCACTTTGTTTTCAGTAGTTACTCGACCAGCGTTGATAGCACGTGTGCTAGAGCTCCAGCAGACGGACCAGGAGGCTCAGATGATACGAAATCGTGTTGCTAGTGAAGAGGAGACAGCATGCTGGATTATGGGTTCTGATCAGAGTCTGAGGTTGGCTGGAAGGTTATTTGTGCCAGAGTCATACTGAGCTGATCTACTACGTGAGTGTCATCATTCTCGCCTTATAGTGCATTCTAGAGGCACAAAGATGTATCATGACCTACGTCGTCAATTCTGTTGGATGGGAATGAAGAGAGACGTGATCCAATTTTTTTCTCGGTGCCTTACCTGTTAAAAGGCGATGGCAGAAGACCAGAGACCGACAGGATTACTGCAGTCGTTGCCTATATCAGAGTGAAAGTGGGAGCATGTCACGATGGATTTTGTGTCAGGACTTCCTTGGTCACCTTGGGGACACGACGCCGTGTGGGTTGTGGTTGATTGGTTGGTGAAGTCTACACACTTTCTCCCCATCCGAGTGAAGGATTCGGTGGAACGACTGATTAGCTTGTATGCCAGAGAGATAGTCCGATTGCATGGAGTACCAGTATCTATTATTTCTAATCGAGACCCACGCTTCACATCGCGCTTTTGGCAGAGTCTTCAGGAGGCTTTGGGGACAAACTTGATGTTCAGTTCTGCTTTTCACCCCTAAACGGATGGTCGGTCTGAGAGGACTATATAGATTCTGGAGGATATGATGAGGGCTTATGTCCTTGACTTCAGAGGTTCGTGGGAGAATCATCTTCCTTTGACAGAGTTTACATACAACAACAGCTATCAGTCCAGTATTGGGATGGCATCATATGTGGCTTTGTATGGAAGACCGTGTAGATCGCTCGTGTGTTAGGCAGATGTGGGAGAGACCACAATTTTGGGACCAGATATGGTATGGAGACGACAGAGAAGGTTATCGTGATTCGCCAGCGTCTTATGACAGCGCAGAGCTATCAGTAGAGTTATGCAGATCAGAGGAGGCGACCTTTGGAGTTTGCAGTGGGGGATCATGTGTTTCTAAAGGTCTCCGCACGTAGAGGTTTGATGAGGTTTGGTCGTAGCAGGAAGCTATCACCGCGCTTCATTGGACGATTTGAGATCCTCGATAGGATTGGTGAGGTTTCTTATCGTCTGGCTTTGCCACATCAGTTAGTATCTGTGCATAACGTGTTCCACGTTTCTATGCTTCGGAGGTACGAGCCTGATCCTTCTTATGTGTCAGATTGGGCTGAGCTGCGGGTTGATGAGGATGCCACTTATGAGGAGCGTCCAGTGAGAATTCTTGATACAAAGGAGCAGGTGTTGCGGAGGAGAACGATTGCTTATGTCAAGGTTCTATGGCTTCATCACGGGGTTGAAGAAGCAACATGGGAGCTTGAGTTTGGGATGCGTGCTAGATACCGAGACCTGTTTATCCCGGGACATTGTTACGAATTTCGGGGGAAAAATTCCTTAAGGGGGGAGAGTTGTGAGTCCCTAAACCTTATCTTTTAGGTTGTTTATATATCTGATGTGTGTTTCTCAGTATATGAATAGCATTGATGCATGAGTTATGCTTTAAAGTCGTAGAACAGCGTGTATAAATGTGTTATACGCTTATTCGGGCCTTGTTTAGGCTTGTTGGGTTGGTTTTTGGGCTAAAAAATTGTAGCAAATTCCTGTACGCTTCTGCCCTATAGTTCGGTCGACTTGACTAAAATTCTTGAGTTCGATCAACTGAACTCAGAGGTTCGGTCGACCGAACAGTGCATTTTTTTATTTTCTATAAATATCCCAGTGGCAGAGATATTTGTTTAAAAACTTTCTTCCAGGCTAAGAAATCGTTTCCCTCTACTTTCTCTCTAGCTTTGACGGCCCGGGGTTTGGTTTCGTGTTCGATCCTTGGTGGATCCTTGCTATCGGGGTCGAGGGCTTCGCATCGATCCGGTCGGATTCTCATTTTGACGTCGTTCAGTTTTGAGACGTCGAGTTCTTGACTATCTGAGGTGGGATTTTAGACCCTACTGCTGTATAAGGGTGATATTTGTAATTATATGTATTTTTACCGGGTAAAAAATATATCAAATGTGATTTTCATGTGTAAACCTTGGTTTTGGGTAAAAGTGATGTTTTTACGCATTTTCTTGGCTGTATATATGTTTCAGGTACGTGGAATCTGTAGTTTTCAAAAGGAGGTTTGAAAACGAGGTGTTTGAGAAAATGGTGAAAAACGTATTTTTAGAGGTTTAGAGCTAACCCGCGGGGTTGAGTCTCACCTTTTAAACGTTTGGTTGGGAATGGTTTTAGATCTCCATTTTGATGGATTGGATCTCTTTTATACATGTGTTGTATAAACTATTTTGTGGGTTTTCGTAGTTGAGTTACGGTGGGTTTTTAAATGTTCTCCATAAATGTACCGTGACAGTAGGTTTGGTTGAGTTGGGCTTCCATTGCTCCTCGGTGTAAGTCCAAAAACGTGCGCAGCATAGGTGCTCAGTACCTTCGGGTTAGTCCTCATAAATTGAGTGTGTGTGGGTGCTTTGTACCCTCGGGCTCAGGTCCCATAAATTAAGCAGCAGGTGCTCTGTACCTTCGGGCTAGTTCCCGTAAATTGAGTGATTCGGTTGCCTCCGTTAATGGGGTCGTTGTTGTGACTCTGTATAGAACTTGTCATTACTAAGCTTGTGGGTCTAGGATAATGGACGAGGGTTTATAATTGTTACCTTTGTCGGTGTGGCAGAGTCGGTACATAGAATAACATTTGATCTTTCTCCTCGGTTGTATGGCCTGAGTCGAGCTTACTATTTATTTGCAGCTTTTCCTTAACTGTGGCATGATATCTGTTAGGATGATATGCATAGTTCGAAGGATGGAAAATATGGGGTTTTATGAGGTAAAACCTTTTTGAGACTCGTGTTAGTCTAACAAAAAATTTATGATTTTGGAAGAAAAACTTTTTTAGCTCATGTGGTTGAGCTTGTGTGTGTAATTGCATAGCCTGCTTTACAACTTTACTGTCTATTTTCTATTAGGCTTCGGCTCACGATGTGGGATTTTGCTATAAAACCTTTTCTGGTGAGCGTGAGGCGTTGACCTAGATTCCTGTGGTGGCGAAAGATTAGCAGTAGTTTTCTTGTTCTAAACATGTACTTATACATGTGGCGCCTGTTTCAGAAGGCTGATTTTGTACGCCTTGAGGCGATATATTTATTCATGTATGAGATTGCATGTTAATAGTTTATGAGAGTTGAACTGTGGTAGTTTTTATCCAAATGTGGTACATTTTAATTTCTTATAAAAACCTATTTTTCTTAAATGGGTGTTTTGGTGGGCTTTTGCGTGACCCTAGTGTTTGGGGCGCGACAACTTGATATTAGAGCTCTGGGTTCGAATACCTATGAGCCATGGGAAAGAGGGTACATCACCTTGTGAGGATGTATGTGTGCTTGATTGCATGTATTACAGCATTTTCCTAACATAGCATGATAGCTTGTGTTGTATATGTGGGTATGGAGGTTGAACCTTAGGATTGATTAGTCTTGCCTTCGGGCGTTTGGATTAACAAATTTGGGAGCCATGTTTGAGACGCATTTTGCGGACGTGAGTTCTGGCAAGGAATCTAAGTAGGCTATCCAAATTGATGAGTCCTTCATGTTGATTCTCCTTAGTATGTGAGATATGTGATGACATGATCTTAAATGGCTATGTGTTAGCATGCTTACATGTGAGATATGTCTTTTACGCTAGCAATAACATGTTGTATGGATGCTTATCCTATTGTGTTGCTTTCGTATAGAATTATGTCCACACGGGGAGGACGAGGCCGTGGTCGAGGCCGTGGTTTTGGCCGAAGGGACGTTACAGTCCCGGATATTGGGGATGCTAATGCACCCCAAGGACCTATTGACGAAAATCTGATGCGTGAGATGGTAGGCTCCATCCGGAAGCAGGCTGAGGCCTCAAAGGGGAGAGAGTGTGTACCTGTGCCGAGGGCGACGGTTGCAATGTGTGAGTTTTGCCGTCTGGACCTTCCTACCTTTTCTGGGGTTCCTAACCCCACGGTAGCCACTGAGTGCCTGGAGCTTGTTACTAGGATCCTTGATACTCTTCAGATTGAGGAGGATGATCTACGGGTTTCTTTTGCTGCCTTCCAGCTAAGGGGGAGTGCTCATATGTGGTGAAAGTTCGCCAAGACTACAGTGGGAGGCACTTGGGCGGCATTCACGAAGATATTTCTGGAGAAATACTTTCCAGCGACTTTGAGGGATCGCTATAGAGAGGACTTCCTATTTCTGACTCAGGGGACGATGCCAGTAGTTGAGTATGAGGCCGAGTTTACTAGCCTGTCCAGGTTTGCACAGTAGATTGTACCTACAGATGAGTTCCGTGCGAAATGGTTCGAGAGGGGTTTGAGACCTGCTATCCGAGACAGTGTGGCAGCGTTCAGGATGCAGGTCTTTACTGAGCTGGTGGAGACTGCAATGAAAGTAGAGGAAACACTGAATGAGACGCACAGAGATAGGGATAGTAGGAGTCAGCAAGGTGGGGGATGCACACAGGATCAGGGACGCAGGGAGAACAAGCGTCGACGGACATCTGGTCTGAGTCCTCATCCAGTGGGGTCGTATCCGCCACAACCTTCTGCATCCACTCCTCCCGTAGCCTCAACAAGAAGGCCAGATCAGAGAGCACTTGTTTTTCATAGATGCCAACGGCCAGGGCATCGTGCGGTAGAGTCCTAGAGTGTAGCGCCTGTTCAGGCACAGTCGCAGTTGCAAGTGCAGGGGAGTGGCCAGTGATATGTTTTGAGTGCGACCAGTCTGGGCACATCCGTAGGGACTATCCCAGAGGAGGGAGTATGCAGAGTACAGCTGGAGCACCAGTTACTCCATCTGCCCAAGGACGCCAACCATCTAGGTTTGCAGATGGGGACGCATCAGTGCAGTCGGGCAGACAGTCGGCAGTTCAGGGCCATAGTGGATAGGCCAGAGCTTATGTTCTTGCAAGCCTCAGTTCATCTAGGGCACCGATCGTACCCGATACTGCTGCTACTACCTCCATGATCAGAGGTACTTTTCTAGTCTATAGATCATGGGCCAGTGTTCTTGTTGACACCAGAGCATCAAATTCGTTTATATCATCTACATTTACATCTACTTTGGGACTAGAAATGAACTGGTTGGGTAGTACTTTGAGCTTGGAGACCCCAGTCAGTGGGAGCGTGACGTTGTTTCTTATTTGTAGATCTTGTGTGTTGGAGGTCGTCGGTCATTGTTTAGAGTTTGACTTCATTATTCTATACATGACCTCGTTTGATGTCATCCTAGGGATGGATTAGCTGACCACCTATCGTGCCTTCCTCGATTGCGATCGACGGAGAGTTACGATTTGTACACCGGCGGGAGATTGCTTTTATTTTGTAGGGGACCGAGACGAGGGTTTGAGTTTTATACCCGATGTTGTGCGAAATCAGGGTAAACTGGGTTCCCTCTTTGCTGCTCTTATGTTGGATGGGGAGGTTAGGGTTCGAGGAGAGTTACCTCCGATGGTTTGCGACTACCCAGATGTCTTTTCTGTCGATCTGTTTGAGTTGCCACCGAGCCGTGAGGTAGAGTTTTCTATTGATCTAGTTCCCGGAGCTGCTCCCATATCTATACCGTCCTATCATTTTCCACCCGCTGAGTTGCATGAACTTAAGGTACAGCTTCAAGAGTTGCTAGACAGGAGGTTTATACGCTCGAGTACTTCGTCGTGGGGAGCTCCTGCTCTTTTTACGAAGAAGAAAGATGGATCTTTGTGTTTGTGTATCGACTATCAGTAGCTGAATCAGTTGACAGTGAAGAACAAGT
This sequence comes from Heliamphora exappendiculata, assembly GCA_034768845.1. Classification (NCBI taxonomy): domain Eukaryota; kingdom Viridiplantae; phylum Streptophyta; class Magnoliopsida; order Ericales; family Sarraceniaceae; genus Heliamphora; species Heliamphora exappendiculata. The sequence continues at coordinate 22,976 of JAOTRH010288656.1, read as the reverse complement.
ATCTGATGCCGAGGATAGATGATTTGTTTAACTAGTTAAAGGGTTCGAGCTGCTTTTCGAAGATCGACTAGAGATCAGGATACCACCAGTTGAGGATTATGGATGAGGACATAGCGAAGACTACCTTCCGGACTCGCTATGGTCACTATGAGTTTCTGGTTATACCGTTCGGTCTAACGAACGCTCCTACTACGTTCATGAGTTTGATGAACCGGATCTTCCATCCTTATTTGGATAGTTTTGTGATAGTATTTTTGGATGATATTCTAATATAGTCACCCACTAGGGAGGTACACGAGGATCACTTGCAGATCGTGCTATAGACTTTGAGAGAGCATCGCTTGTACGTGAAGTTTGAGAAGTGCGAATTTTGGATGTTTGAGATGAGGTTTCTTGGACAAGTGGTGTCGACAGACGGGGTAGCTGTGGATTCATCGAAGACTGATGCTGTGACAGGTTGGGAGCGACCGAAGAGCGTCTTTGAGATTCGTAGTTTTTTGGGTTTGACAGGTTACTATCGGCGGTTCGTGAAGAATTTTGCGAGACTTGCTGCACTGATGACGCGTCTGACGCGGAAGGGAGTTGTGTATGTTTGGAGTGAGTCCTGTGAGTCAGCATTCCAAGAGCTGAAGACGAGGTTGACTAGTCCGCCTGTGTTGATCGTTCTAGAGCGAGGCTTGGGGTATACAGTATACTGTGATGCATCACATGACGGTTTAGGCTGTGTTCTGATGCAGGGAGGGAAGGTTGTAGCTTACGATTCTTGACAGTTGAAGACGCACGAGAGGAACTACTTGACACACGACCTGGAGTTTGCAGCCTTTGTCTTCGCCTTGAAGACATGGCGTCATTATCTTTATGGTGAGCACTTCGAGGTTTTCTCCGATCATAAGAGCTTAAAATACTTGTTTTCGTAGAAGGATCTGAACTTGCACCAACAATGATGGATGGAGTTGTTAAAGGATTTTGATTTTGTCTTGCAGTAGCATCCACGGAAGGCCAATGTTGTGGCAGACGCGCTCAGTAGGAGATCTCACGGGTCATTAGCTTATGTGGCTATACGTGAGTGGGACATGCTTGGAGAAGTTGGGGAGTTTGATTTGTATCTCGAGGAAACGGCGACGGGTGCCACTTTGTTTTCTGTAGTTACTCGACCCGCGTTGATAGCACGTGTGCTAGAGCTCTAACGGACGGACCACGAGGCTCAGATGATACGAGATCGTGTTGCTAGTGGAGAGGAGACAGCAGGCTGGATTATGGGTTCTGATCAGAGTCTGAGGTTGGATGGGAGGTTGTTTGTGCTAGAGTCATACTGAGCTGATCTACTACGTGAGTGTCATCATTCTCACCTTACAGTGCATTCTAGAGGCACGTTGATGTATCATGACCTACGTCGTCAGTTCTGTTGGACGAGAATGAGGAGAGATGTGATCCAGTTTGTTTCTCGGTGCCTTACCAGTCAGAAGGTGAAGGCGAAAGACCAGAGACAGACAGGATTACTACAGTCGTTGCCTATATCAGAGTGAAAGTGGGAGCATGTCACGATGGATTTTATGTCAGGACTTCCTTGGTCACCTCGAGGACACGACGTCGTGTGGGTTGTGGTTGATAGGTTGATGAAGTCTACACACTTTCTCCCCATCAGAGTGAAGGATTCGGTGGAACGACTGAGTAGCTTATATGTCAGAGAGATAGTCCGGTTGCATGGAGTACCAGTATCTATTGTTTCTGACCGAGACCCACGCTTCGCATCGCGCTTTTGGCAGAGTCTTCAGGAGGCTTTGGGGACAAACTTGATGTTCAGTTTTTCTTTTCACCTCTAAACAGATGGTCGGTCTGAGAGGACTATACAGATTCTGGAGGATATGCTGAGGGCTTATGTCCTTGACTTCAGAGGTTCGTGGGAGGATCATCTACCTTTGGTAGAGTTTGCATACAACAACAGCTATCAGTCCAGTATTGGGATGGCACTGAACGAGGCTTTGTATGGTAGACCGTGTAGTTTGCCCGTGTGTTGGGAAAGTGTGGGAGAGACCACAGTTTTGGGACCAGATGTGGTACGGGAGACGACAGAGAAAGTTGTCGTGATTCGCCAGCGCCTTATGACAGCGCAGAGCCGTCGAAAAAGTTATGTAGATCAGCGGAGGCGACCTTTGGAGTTTGTAGTGGGGGATCATGTGTTTCTGAAGGTCTTGCCACGTAGAGGTTTGATGAGGTTTGGTCGTAGCGGGAAGCTATCACTACACTTCACTGGACCATTTGAGATCCTCGATAGGGTTGGTGAGGTTGCTTATCGTCTGGTTTTGCCACCTCAGTTAGCATCTGTGCATAACGTGTTTCACGTTTCTAGGCTTCGGAGCTACGAGCCTGATCCTTCTCATGTGTTAGATTGAGTTACAAGCCTGATCCTTCTCATGTGTTAAACTGGGCTGAGCTGCGGGTTGGTGAGGATGCCACTTATGAGGAGTGTCCAGTGAGAATTTTTGATACGAAGGAGCAGGTGTTACAGGGGAGAACGATTGCTTATGTTAAAGTCCTATTGCTTCATCACCGGGTTGAAGAAGCTACATGGGAGCTCGAGTCTAGGATGCATGCTAGATACCCAGACCTGTTTATCTCGTGACCTTGTTGCGAATTTAGGGGGCAAAATTCCTTAAAGGGGGAGAGTTGTGGGACGCTGAACCTTATCTTTTAGGTTGTTTATATATCTGATGTGCGTTTTTCAGTATATGAATAGCGTTGACGCATGAGTTATGCTTTAAAATTGTATAACAGCATGTATAAATGTGTTATACGCTTATTCGGGCCTTGTTTAGGCTTGTTGGGTTGGTTTTTGGGCTAAAAAACCATAGAAATATTTAGCACGCTTATACCCTATAGTTCGGTCTACTTGAGGGGTTGGTTCGGTCGATTGGACCGAAATTCTTGAGTTTGGTCAACTAAACTCAAGGTTTGGTCGACTGAAGAGTGAATTTTTCCATTTTCTATAAATATCCCAGTGGCGGAGATATTTGTTAAAACCTTTCTTTCAGGCTAAAAAATCCCTTTCCTCTGCCTTCTCTCTAGCATTGACGGCCCGTGGCTTGGTTTTGTGTTCGATCCTTGGTGGATCCTTGCTATCGAGGCCGAGAGCTTTGCATCAATCTAGTCGAATTCTCATTCTGACGCTGTTCAATTTTGAGACATCTAGTTCTTGACTCTTTGAGGTAGGATTCTAGACCCTACTGCTGTATAAGGGTGATATATGTAATTATATGTGTTTTCACTGGGTAAAAAATACATCAAATGTGATTTTCATGTGTAAATCTTGATTTTGAATAAAAGTGAAGTTTTTACGCCTTTTCTTGATTGTATATATGTTTCGGGTACGTGGTATCTGTAGTTTTCAAAATGAGGTTTGAAAACAAGGTGTTTGAGAAAATGGTGAAAAACGTCGTTTTGGAGGTTTGGAGCTAACCTGCGGGGTTGAGTCTCACCTTTTAAACGTTTTGGTTGGAAATGGTTTTGGATCTCCATTTTGATGGATTGGATCTCTTTCATACATGTGTTGTATAAACTGTTTTGTGGATTTTCGTAGTTGAGCTACGATGGGCTTTTAAATGTTCTCCATAGATGTACCGCGATAGTGGGTTTGGTTGAGTTGGGCTTCCATTGTTCCTCGGTGTAAGTCAAAAAATGTGCGCAGCGTAGGTGCTCTGTACCTTCGGGTTAGTCCCCATAATTTGAGTGTGTGTGGGTGCATTGTACCATCGAGCTCAGGTCCCGTAAATTAAATAGCAGGTGCTCTGTACTTTCGGGCTAGTTCCCGTAAATTGAGTGGTTCGGTTGCCTCCGTTAATGGCGTCGTTGTTGTGACTCCGTATAGAACTTGTCATTACTAAGCCTGTGTGTCTAGGGTAATGGACGTGAGTCTAAAGTTGTTACCTTTGTCGGTGTGGCAGAATCGGTACATAGGATTACATTTGATCTTTCTCCTCGGTTGTGTGGCCTGAGTCGAGCTTACTGTTTATTTGCAGCTTTCCTTTAACTGTGTCATGATATATGTTCGGATGATATGCATAGTTCGAAGGATGAAAAATGTGGGATTTTATGAGGTAAAACCTCTTTGAGACTCGTGTTAGTCTGACAGAAAACTTATGATTTTGGAAGAAAAATCTTTTTAGCTCATGTGGTTGAGCTTGTGTGTGTAATTGCATAGCCTGCTTTACAGCTTTACTGTCTATTTTCTATTGGGCTTCGGCTCACGGTGTGGAATTTTGCTGTAAAATCTTTTCAGGTGAGCGTGAGGAGTTGACTTAGATTCATGTGGTGACGGAAGACTAGGTGTACTTTTTTTGTTTTGGACATGTACTAATACATGTTGTGCCTGTTTCAGAAGGCTGATTTTGTACGCCTTGAGGCGATATATTTATTCATGTATGAGATTACATGTTTATAGTTTATGAGAGTTGAACTGTGGGAGTTTTTATCCAAATGTGGTACATTTTGATTTCTTATGAAAACCTATTTTTCTTGAATGGGTGTTTCGGTGAACCCTGGCAGAGGCGAAGATAAAACACTCTTTATTGTTTTTAGTAGTTTTGCTGATTGATTGTTATAATCGGTTATTGTTGGATCATGTAATGATGTAATATGTTCTAGTATTGAAAGCATATGTATTGTAATCTTTATGGTCATGGTGCCAATGCATGTATGTTTGCATGATGACAAGAGGAACCTTGGATTGGTTGTTTTAAGTTTTTTGGGTGCATGAAACGGTTTTTGTTTGCTTGATTCAACATTTTTATAAAATATTTTCAGTTGATCTCATGCTTTATATCAACGTTTGTGACTCGAGGGAGGATTTTCAGCCTCATTTTAGCATGTTTTTGTGGGCTTGGTTATGCCTTTAAATTTTCAAAAGTTCAAGTGTTGGATTTGTAAAAGTGGTGTTTTGAAAAAGGGTCTAGAGCCAAACTGCTTGTCAGACCGCTCGAGTGGTCTATTGGGCGGTCGTTGCAAACATTCTATTTTATGTTTTGTTGGAAAACTAGTGTCCTTCCAAGGACTACTCGAGTGGTTTGGGTAATTTTTGAAACATTTTATTTATTTATTTTAACGCTTGGCTCTTGTGGACCATACCCTTAGTCTTTTAGGCTATTCTTTTACATAAAACAAACCATTGAAAGTGCGTCCTTCAAATGTTTTAACTTCATCTTCAAATCCATTTGGACTCGGATGGTTTTGGTGGATTATAATATCCCAAAACAATTGTTCATAGGCGGTTCGCGTGACCCGGGTTTTGGGGTGCGACAAACACCTTAGACCTTAAGGGTATAGTTAAGGCTAGGCAGGAACGTATGGTTAAAATAGAGACTTATCACAAGGACAACGCCAATGCAGCCTTTTTTGAGGCCTAAAAAACCTTAGGAGAAAACGTCCCTCCTTTTAAAACCTTTTTAAAACCCTTTAGCAAAGCCATACCTCCAAATCCTCCTACAGATGTAGTCTTCGCTGATCTGTTTAGAAAATCAAGTGTACATAATTGGTTACCTCAGACCAAACAGGTGACCATTGCTAAAGTAAATCCTTCTCTTTGAAAAACTGAGGATGCTATTTGTCAAGGGGTGATCCGCTTCATTCTTGTGGAAGGAGCAGGTCAGTTTTTTGTTCACTTCTTTGGTTTTGTTCATCCTCCTTCTTATACATATTTTTCTTTTCTCAGGTGTTGCTCGATCAAAGGCTTCTTCTTCTCCGGTTGAGATCTCTGAAAATGATACATACCCTAATGACCATGCTCTTATCCACATAATTTTTCAATCTTTTCCTTCAATTAACTTTCATCCCTTCTGATCAAAACTTTTCTGCCTTTCTTTAGAACCTGTCTCCTCCTCTTAGAAAGCTAGAGGTGACTTTCGATCTTCCACTTCTGAAAAGGTAAGACATCATTTGAGCAGACATAGGTTAATTAGTAAAATCACACCTCACTTGCTGTTCTTTATCTACAAAAAGATGATTCTTTACTGCCACCAGATCCTATCCCACCTATACTCGTTTTTGCTATGCCATTCCATCCTGACCTTTTCCAATAGAATATGAGGAAAAAGGAGGGAAATTTGCAATTGAAAAACCCACTTCTATTCGTACCTCTAGAAAATGTGTCAAGATCACCGCATGCCGTAGCCTTTCTTTTTATGATAATCTCTCAATTGGCTTTAATGAATCTTCTAAACTAGAAGATTCTTCTCCCCCTTCTCCCAAGAAAGAACATTCAAATTCCCCCCATTTAGTTAATAAGGTACCCTTTATGACTTTCTATTTTTGTTTCTTTCATGTTCGAACACTTATCTTCCTTCTCTAGCCTTTGTAGGAAACTTCTGCTGCTGAAGAAATTGATCCCAATTCCACAGAGTAATCTTGTCCTACAAGGATGGATGTTTTGTTACCAGTTGATGTTGAGTCTTTCTTCGCTCAACTTGCTGCCAAGTTGACTCCTCCAGTTCCAAAAATCTTTTTTGGCATAGCCTCTCAAGCTTCAAGAATTCCTTCTGCTGAAGAAGTTGAAAAGGTTAAATTCAACTTGAAAGCTATGCAAAATTTCTCTCTTCAATATATCCCTCATTCTAGGCATCTTAATCTTTTCAAGAATGCAGTCAACATTGTTCTCCTTTTTCGATGCTCTTGATGCTAGTCTCCTTGCATTTCAAGTCTTTAACCCAGACCTGCCTTCCTTGGGTAAGGCGTACAACACTACTCTGAAGAAAAAGACAGATTACGAAGCCAATATTTCCAATTATGAGAACCTGAAGCAAGTACTTGCTTCTTCATTTCAACTTTTCCAATAACTAAAGGACGAAGAGGATTAGAAGATACAAAGAAGGAAAGAAAACTTGGATCTTCTCATTTCTCTTCAAAAAGAGCTATAAGTGATTGAGGACGATCTCCCAATGTTAAAGAGCTAGGCTTCTTCCTTGTTCACTTCTTCCTAGGAACTGATGGCGAAAAAGTCCCTTATAGAAATTGAACTGATTTCATCTACTAGTGAAGCAGTAGCGGCCAAACTAGAGATACAGAACATTGAACAGAACTGGGCTCGCCTCTAGCTTGGTCTAAAAAGTCTTCTTCCTTGAGTTTTGCCGATACAATTTCTTTAACGCACTTTTAGTTTTTCTGGCTTACTGTCTCCTAAACTTATGGATAATATATCTTCAAATATTTGCCATTAATAGAATATTTATGAATTTTTCCATCTAAATCTTGCAGCATGTATGATTCTTTTTATTGAACTTTAAATACTTTAAATGGTTCTTTCCAAGATGGAGACTATTTACCGTACTTAGGATCTTTCTACCCATAAGGCAATAGGGCTTTCCAAACCAACTCCCCTTCTATGAAGACTTTATCCTGGACTCTTTTATTTTATGTCCTGGTCAGTTGATTTTTCTACACCATCAGCCTATCCAAAGCAGTTATCCTTACTTCATCCAAATCCTCTAACTCCATATACATGGCTTGTGAATAATCCAAAGGAACCAGATCATTTTGAATTGCTACTCTAAGTGATTTGACCGTGACTTTCATAGGTAAAATTGCGTCATGCCCATATGTAATGGCAAAAGAAGTCTTCCTAATAGCAGTTCTCTTAGAATTTCTACATGACCACAATGTTTCTGACAGTTTTTCATGCCATACTCTTGGTTTATCCTCAACCAACCTTTCAATTATGTTTTTCAATATTTTATTTGTTGACTCAGCTGCTAGGGTTGTATACTAAAAATTATAGATTTTATTTAGTTTTAGTATTTAATCTTATTTTAATAAAATTAATTTTTTATTTTATGATAATCTTAATTAGCAATGTGTGCAATATCATTTTTTTAATACTATGTATGGTTGTCCTTTATTCTGTACGGTATTTAATCTAGTGTGTATAGTACGACTTGCACGTAGAAGACCAGATTATAGGTTCTTGCAGAATATAAGTTTGTTGTTCAAAATTTAGATAGAATTGGACAAACCATCGGTACGACTGTAGCACAGAGTTTTAGTAGGGCCTGTCTTGATTATAGGAAACAAATAATATCATCTTCTATTGTTCTGACTTGCTGTGCTAGTACATTTTGTGTGTATTGAATATGACCACATTAGGGTAATTAATTTTATATTGATTATATAAATTAATTCATACGTAAGGTTATTATGAATGGTTATGCTCTTAATTTCGAAATAATTATTATTTGTGTATATTTAATATTCGTTATTTTGATTTATTAGAGGTTGCGATATTTTATGGATTAATAGTCCTGGTGAGTTGGATAGTGGTATTAATTATATGGTGAATATTAATTATTAACAGAATCCACGTCTCGATTATTCGGAATTGACGATACCCCCTTAAAGAAGTTTATAAATTTTGGCTGGGCAAAACGCTGTAGGTGGATTTAATTATCCAACAGTCAAATAAGTTAAGCGGAAGGATTTAAGAAATTTTAAAGATGCCAATTAAATTAAATTATCAGTAATTAAATTTAATTGGTAGGTATTGGGAATCTTAACGTGAAAAGATGAGTTAAGCATTTAATAACATGAGCTCAATGTAAATTGGTCTTGAGATTATGGCTTAGAGTATGGTTACAATTTTTTAGTAGTATGAACTGTAATTTAGTATTTTATAAAAATTGCAAAAACTAATGCAAAATTTTCATGATTACACAAACTGCTGAGAGGTTTGCATATTTGCAGAAATCGCTAGATGGGTATCTGGGCTACATTAGAAGTTTATGTTATAATTACTCCAAAGATCTCTACTATAACCCTATAAATATGCGGGTAGGCTGAACCAAATTCGTAAGTAGTCTTTCAAGACTAAGGTTGTCCAAGTTCTGCTGGTTTCAGTCCTCGAAGGATTGTAACCCGCACTACGTTTAAGAATCGCATCGAAAATACAGTAGAAGGTCTGACCGGTGCTTCAACTCAAAAAATCAAAATTCGCAGTTGAAGAATCAATCAAAATGTATTCATCTGAATTAACTATGGTGGCACGGGTTTTTATTTTGATCGTTCATTATTAAAAAAAATTTGTCTAAAGCTTGTTTCGGCGATTGTTCGTCCAGTTTTATTTTTTTTTTAAATCGTTTAAAAATCATTGATCATAGCAGTTTGCCTCCAACAATTGGTATCATAGCCATTTTGATTTTGTTTATGGTTAATCGAGGGACCAGATAGATTTAAAATTATGCTAACTTTGTTTTGCAGACGTTTTAATCTCGATTTTATGATCATTATTTTATTCATGTTTGATTGAATGGTTTAATGATGATTATTGTTTAATTTTTAATAACGAAGATTGATCGTAATAGTTTAAACTTTTTTACTTCGAATATGAGCTTACGGGACATAGGTTTTCGATGTAAAATTTTTATTTATTTTTAAATATTATTTAAAATATTTAAGAACATGTTTGAATATTCAAGAACACGAAGAACAGGCAGCGGCATAACCGGCTGCACCGGCGGTGGTTTTGGGTAGTTCTGGCCACGGATCGCGGTGGCTTCTTTCACACTTCTGCTACTTTTTTTGGATAAGTTTTTGTAGATTTTATGCATTAAAAACAGTTGCAAAATATGTTCCAAAATAACTAAGAAAAACAAACAAAAACAGCCACCATGGCAGCTTCGTTGGCAGCGATTTGTTGCCAATTTTAATGGTTTTTGGATGATTTTAGGATTTTTTGAGCAGCTTTTTGCACATAATACAACATTGTAACTAATTAGAAAAACAGTCCAAAACAATGAAAAATTGGAGGCAAAACAGCAAGCAACTGGTGACAATTTTTGGCAGCAGCACCGGGGCTATTCAGGGCTTTTTTTTTGAGCATTTCAGGACTATTTTTGAGGCATTCTTCAAGACAACATGTTGCTAGATATCAGTGTTAAAAACAGGAGAAAACGGGAACCAAAACGACCACGGAAAAAGCTTAAACAAGTAGTGGCAACAGGCGACGGCGCATGTTGTGTGGTGGGGCTGTTTTGGCGGCCATCAAAAGCTATTTTTGAATCGAGATTTTTACAAAAAAAATAGTATTTTTCATAAGCTACGTTTCAGAAAAATGGGGTCGAGAACGGAGCTCAAATAAGGCGACAAAAGTCGCCTGAAGTGGCAGCATGCGTCGGCGCTGGCGGCGCAGGGGGGCCGACAGTGGTGGTTGTGTTCGGGGCTATTTTGGCTGGTGTTATTTGATGTTTTCGAGACTCGGGAGTATTGTATTTAGATAACACTTCATATCGAGAAATCCTAATACAACTTGGATGTCGAAAGCTAATTCAGATAAGAATTGAAAGATTACAAGTTAATCTTTAAACAGTAGACTGAAACTCAATAGAGTTTTTGTTTGATCGTAAAATCGGAATATATACATATTTTACATTTATATTCTTTTAAATTGTGTGGATGATGTATATCTGCTTTGTTTTAATTAATATTTTGTAATGAAAAATAAAATAAAATATTTTTAATTAAAAGCTTTTTTATTAAATGAAATTTTTTTAGATATTTTATTTTTACAAAATAACATGCTTAAGATGATTTTTTCAAATTGAATATCTTAAAAAAATGTAAAAATTAATCCTGAATTTTGGATTAATTAAATAAAAAAATATTTAATCTTAATAAATTATTTCTTTTGAAAAATATATAACTTAAAAATAAAATATTTGATTGCCTTTAATCACTACCTTGGCTTTAAATTAAAAAAAAAATTGTGCATTCATCAGTAATTTTATTTGTCACACATTAAAACATGAAAAGATGGTTTGCCAAATCGAAATATTTTAGATCGTGTACACAGAAAGATGTTTTAAAATCTTTCGGATCGTGTAATTTTTGAAATTATTAAATTTATTTTAATTAAATAAATTTTTATAACCCTCGAAATATTTTAAAAATCTAAGTGGGAGAGAAAATTTATTCGTAGATAAATTCCGTGGTCTCCATCATCAGTTCGTAGGTGATGTAATTAATTCTGCGTGTTGGCAGTAAGGCCTCCTCCCAATCGGACAAGATTAATTGCGGTATTACCAGTACGAACATCCTTCAGATATAATTCTGGATAATTATTAGTATGGATCACTTCTCCATCTAAATGGTTCATTGCGAAGTAATTGATTTGAGATTAGGTTGTGGTAAACAGTTAGTTGTAAATAATAGTATTTTCTTTATCTGAGTCACTGCTATTATTTATTGGACCGAAGTTATGTCATTTATTTAATTTTACTTGACATGATCTGTTGCCTAGATAATATAATTAATAAGAATTGGCCTGTCTTGACAAATAATGGATAGTAGATGTCCTCTCATCGAATCATGCTATTCACAAGGTACTAGGCTACTGGTGAGTTTTTTTTTTATAAATGGTATAGGAAACTAAATTTAAAATAAATTTAAAATTTTACTCATCATAATTAACGGTTATTTTAATTATGTGATTTTCAAGATTAAAATGACTTTCAATCCACTCGCGACCATACTCAAAGAAAACAAATTAACATGATCGAATTTTGTTGGTTGAAAATGTAACTTATATATAACTTTAACTACCAAAGGTTTTTTTAATGCCAAAAAATGTGTTTATTTATGAAAAGAGTTATTTCTCTAGGCCGAAAAGCATAAAGAAGAAAACTGTTCAGAAACAGAGTGACACAGTTTCCAAGATAGTTTGTGGGCTACGAACTGGTGTGAAAAAGTTAAAAAATAGATATTTTCACTGTAACCACACACGGCACTGGAAAAAGCAATATCCAATTTATTTCAGCAAGCTGAACAATTAGGGTAATTTCTGTTGACTTATTGTGGAAACATGTTTAGCAGTATTATCTACCGGTACTTGGTGTGTAGATACGGGAGCCTCTAATTATGTTTTTAATTCATTGTAGGGGTTCTAAAAATTTCGACAACTTAGTGATGGAAAGATTTATCTACATATGGACAATTATATAAAGGTGACAGTAGTTATAGTCGGAGATGTCACTATCAGTTTTAGTAAAGATTGCGTTTTAATATTAAGAGATTGTCTTTATGTATCTTCCATTAGAAGAAATTTAGTTTCTATTTCTAAATTGGTTAAAGATAAATATTTAATTTATTTTAATAATTCTGTGATTATTAAGGATAATAAACGGGTTATCTGTTCTGGTACATTGGTGAATGATCTTTATGTTATTACTCCTATCTCTCCTACACTACAATTAACTGAATTGAATTACACATCTAATTTACCATATAAGAGAAAGTTTCTTTCTTTAATGAACTAAACTTTTATTTGTCACTTACGCTTGGGTCATATTAATCTAAAAAAGATAAATAGACTGGTAGAAAATAGACATTTGGGTTCATTGAAAGTGTAGGCACTTCCAGTCTGTGAGTCCTGCTTAGAGGGTAAGATGACCAATCGTCCCTTCTCGGCCAAAGGCTATACAGCTAAAGAATCGTTGAAACTAGTTCACTTTGATGTGTGTGGTCCTATGACTATCTACGCTAGAGGTGATTTGACTACTTCGTCAGTTTCATTGACGACTACTCATGGTATGAATAATTTATCTGATGCACCATAAGTCTGAATATTTTTTGAAATTCAAAAAATTCAAGGCGGAGGCAGAGAAGCGTCTGGATAAAAGTTTCAAATCACTATGACCCGACCGTGGTGGGGAGTACCACTTTAGAGAATTTAGAGACTACATGTCGTTAGAAGGAATTATATCCCAATTGACTGCACTAGACACTCTGCAGTAGAATGGTGTAGTAGAAAGAAATAATAGGACTCTTATGGAGATAGTAACGTTAATGATAAGTTATTCAGGATTACCTGATTTGTTTTGAGGACTTGCATTAGAGGCAACTACTTATATTCTGAACTTGGTATCTTCTAAGTCTGTACCTTCTACTCTCATAGAATTGTGGACCAGGCGTAAGCTTCGTCTAAGACATATTCAAATTTGGGAGTGTCCAGCACATGTGCTGAAAGGAACGCAGGGAAGTTGGAACCGAGGATAGAAGTCTATTTTTTTTGGGTATTCCAAGGAAACGAATGGTGGTTTATTTTATAATCCGGAGGATTAGAAGGTCATTGTTAGCACCAATACCCGATTCTTGAAAGATGATTATATTATGGACCACAGTCTTAAAAGTAAATTTATTCTAAAAGAATTGAGAGAAAATACCAGTAGAATGAAAAAGGAACCAAAAGTCACTGATATCCTATTGCCTCGTTGTAGTGGAAAGATTATCATGGTGAGTGCAGATCCTGATCAGGGTGCTACCATTAACATGCCTAATGAGTATATGGGTAATGGTGTACACAGTTTAGATTCTGCACAGTGTGTTACTGCTAGTACACAGACCCATATAGTGCGTCATTGTAGTGTGAGGATTGTTTGTCAACCCGATCGGTATATGTTCTTGGGAGAGTCTTTTGACTAGATTCTGGCATAACTGGATACCAAACCCTATAACTACAATGAAGCACTGCAAGATAAATATGCAGATCTTTGGCAAAAGACTATGAATTCAAAGATGAAATTTTTGTATTCTAATCAGGTCTGGAAACTTGTAAAATCACCTAAAGGGATAAAATTTATCGGATGTAAGTGCATCTCCAAGAGGAAGAGAGGAGCAGATGAAAAGGTTAAAACCTTCAAAGTTAGGCTTGTTGTAAAAGAGTTCACTCAGAAAAAAGGAATCGCTTATAAGGAAACCTTTTCACCGGTAGCCGTGCTTAAGTCTATTCGGATTCATTTATCCATTACGGCTCATTTTGATTACGAAATTTAGCAAATAGATGTCAAGATAATTTTCCTTAATGAAAGTCTTGACGAGCGTATCTTTATGGTACAACTAGACAATTTCATAGCAAAGGGCCAGAAACACATGTTGTGCAAGCTTAAGAGATCGATTTATGGACTTAAGCAAGTATCGAGATCTTGAAATACTTGGTTTGATCAAGCCATAAAGTCTTATAATTTCGAACAGAGTCCTGATGAGTTTGTGTGTACAAGAAGCGCAGCAGAAGTGTGGTAGCCTTTCTAGTACTTTATGTAGATGATATCTTGCTCATCAGAAATGATGTGGGGATGTTATCTTCGGTAAAAGTATAATTATCTGGACAATTCGATATGAAGGACTTGGAAGAAGTCAGTCACATCCTTGGGATCAAGCTTTTACAAGATCGAAAATAAAGGATGTTGGGCTTATCACAAGCAAAAAATATCGATGATATCCTTGCTTATTTTAGCATGTTGGATTCTAGGAAAGGGTTTCACTCTTTCAAATATGGAATCACTCCATCCAAGGATCTATGTCCTAAGACACCTAATGAGATAGAGAAGATGAAGGCGGTTCCTTATGCTTTAGTAGTAGAAAATCTAATGTGTGTTATGCTTTGTACTAGACCCGACATCTGCTTTGTCGTTGGCATGGTTAGCAAATATCAGTCTAACCCAGGGCAGGATTATTGGACTGCGATAAAGAATATAATCAAGTACCTAAAAAGGACTAAAGATTATATGTTAGTTTACTAGGCATACATTCTAGTATCTTTGGGGTACACAAACTCGGACTTCTAGTCAGACAAAGATTTTTGTAAGTTTACCTCAGGATATGTGTTTGTCTTGGGAGGTGGAGCTATAAGTTGGAGGAATACCAAACAGTTTTACATTGCTAATTCAACCATGGAGGCTGAGTACTTGGCAGCTTCTAGAGCAGGCAAGGAGGCCGTTTGGCTCAGGAACTTCCTGTTGGATCTAGATGTGGTACTTTCAGTTCAGTCGGCTATTACACTTTATTATGACAATTGCAGAGCAGTTGCAAACTCGAAAGAGCCAAGAGTTCACAAGAAAAAAAAATGCATTGAGCGTAAGTATCACCTGACACTAGAAATTATATAGAGGGGTGATGTTGCTGTGATCAAGATTGCATCAGGGGACAACCTTACAGATCATTTTACAAAGAGCCTACCGGTTAAGACTTTTGATAGTCATGTAGTAGGCAATGGAGTCAGATGTATGACAACATAATTTTGAGTATAGGTGAGAGATTGTTAGAGTTGTATACTAAAAACCATGAATTTTTTTAGTATTTTATTTTTTTTATTTTAATAAAATTAATTTTTTATTTTATGAAAATCTTATGAGCAATGTATGCAATATCATTTCTTTAATATTATGCATGGTTGTCATTTATTCAATACAGTATTTAATCTGGTGTGTATAGTACGACTTACACACAGAAGATCAGATTATAGGGTCTTGCAGAATATAAGTTTGTTGTTCACAGTTTAGATGGAATTGGATAAATCATCAGTACAACTATAGCACAGAGTTTTAGTAGGCATGTATTGATTACGGAGAACAGATAATAGCGTCGTCTATTATTTCGATTCGCTGTGCTAGTACATTTTGTGTATTAAACAGGACCACATTGGGATAATTAATTTTATACTGATTATATAAATTAATTCATATCTAAGGTTGCTTATATTCTAAATTTCAAAATAATTATTATTTGCGTATATTTAATATTCGTTGTTTTGATTCATTAGAGGGTGCGATCTTTTATGAGTCAATAGTCCAAGTGAGATAGATAGCGGTATTAATTATATGATGAATATTAATTATTGACGGAATTCACGTCTTGATTGCTCGGGATTGACGATATCCTCTTAAGAAAACTTATAAGTTTTGACTGGGTCAAACCATACAAGTGGATTTAATTATCCGGTAGTCAAATAAGTTAAGCAAAAGGACTTAAAAAATTTTAAAGATGCCGATTAAGTTAAATAATTAGTAATTAAATTTAATTGACGAATATTGTGAATCTTAACGTGAAAAGATGAGCTAACCATTTAATAACAGGTGCTCAATGCAAATTGGTCTTGAGATTATAGCTAAGAGTGCAGTTACAGTTCTTTAATGGTATGAATTGTAATTTGATATTTTATGAAAATTACAAAAATTGCTGCAAGGTTTTCATAATTACAGAAACTGCTTGGAGGTCTGCATATTTACGAAAATCTCTGAATGGGTATCTGGGTTACACTAGAAGTCTATCTCATAATTACTCTACAGGTCCCTGCTGTAGCCCTGTAAATATACAGGTAGGCTAAACCAAATTCATAAATTGCCTTTTAAGATTAAGGTTGTCCAGGTTCTGCCGGTTTTAGTTCTCAAAAGATAGTAGAGAAGACTATATTCGGGAATCGGATTGGGAATACAGTAGAAAGTCTTATCGGAGCTTCAACTCGAGAAATCAAAATTCGTAATTAAAGAATCGACCGAAAGGTATTCATCTGAATTAACTGTGGTGGCACGAGTTTTTATTTTGATTGTTTGACATGAAAAAGTTTTTATCTGGAGCCTATTTCGGCGATTACCTGTCCAGTTTTATTTTTTCAGAAAATCGTTTACAAATCAATGATCTTGGCAGTTTCCCCCAACATCAACTTGACCATTGCTTTGTGCATAATATGGAGTTAAATGGATAAGAGTATTACCGTATTCTTCTACAAAAGCCTGGACTTGTCCTCCAAAGAATACTATCCCTCGATCTGCCACAATGTGTTGAGATAGGCCAAACCTGTGAATGATATTTTCCTTTATCATCTTTATCACATTATTTTGGTTTACCACCTTCATGGGAATTATTTCTTCCCATTTTATAAAATAATATGTTGCAACTATTATATAACAGTGCCTCTTAATTGAATGAGAAATAATCTTCCCTATTAGATCCATAGCCCAACCTCGAAAAGGCCATGGCTTTACTACTGTATTTAGGGATTGTGCTGGTACATGCCGGATAGACCCATCTGCCTAGCAGGTTTGACAATCTTTTGTGTATCTAATGCAATCTCTTAACATAGTAGGCCAATAATATCCGTACCTTCTTGTTAACCATCTCATTTTTCTTCGAGCCTAGTGAGCCCCACAAATTCCCTCATGTACTTTTGCCATGACCTTCATTGCTTCGCCTTTTGACAAAAGCTTCAACAATAAGTCATCTTCTAGACTTTTCTTGAACAATTCTCCTTTTATCATGATATAGTGTACCGCTCTCCTTTTGGTGTTTCTATCGCAAGTCTTCGTAGGACAACTTAAGAAACAAATGATAGGTATTCTCCAGTCTTCTTCATCATAAAAGTTATCCATGGGGAAAGTTTGTATTGTTTCTGTTCTTCCTCTTATAGAAGGTAGATCTTTTTTATGAACGGTTTCAGTCCTGTGATAGATCCCATAAGGGATACGTAGTCCAATGGCCATTTGTGCCAACTCATTTGCTTCTTCATTGAACCTTCTAGGAATATGATATAATGATGTTGTTGAAATTATTCATTATCTGTCTGGCCATTGAATAGTAAGGCATTAGTTCCTCACTATGGCATTTATATCTTCCTTCTAGATGGTTTACCACCAATTGTGAGTCGCCTTTAACATGAATAGAATAAACACCCATATCTTTTAAAATTTCCAATTCGATAATAGCTGCTTCATATTCGGCCTGATTATTTGAACATTTGAAGTCAAACTGAAACGACATTTTTGTCTCCAATCTTGCTTGTGAAATGATTACAATTCCACATCCTGTCACACTGTCTGTTCTGCTACTATAAAAGTAAAGTGTTCATAGTACAAAATTAATCAGGGATATATTCATCCCTATTTCCATTTCTTCTTTCACTTCTAAGTAAGGCTAATCTACCTAGAAGTCAGCCAAAACCTGTCCTTTGACGGCCTTTTGTGGTATGTAATGAAATAAAAATTCCATTAATGCTAGAGACCATTTGCCAAGTCGTCCTTTAAGGAAAGGTCGAGATAACAAATATTTGATTAAATTAGTGCGACATATCAAATAGACCAGCACTGGCAATATGTAATGCTTTAATTTTGAAGTAGCGAAATATAAAGTAAGGCATAATTTCTCAATTAGGGAGTACTTACATTCAGTGGGAGCCAACAATTTTCTCAGATAATATATCACATGTTCCTTTCCTGCCTTATTGTCTTGGACTAGAAGGCCTCCCAACGATCGTTCTGAGGCCGAAATATAAAACTTCATCGCCTTCCCTTTGATTGGCGGGGCAAGCACTGGTGGGCTAGAAAGATACTTTTTAATGTTGTCAAAAGCTTGCAAGTGACATGGGTCCCATCTGAATTCTTCTTCTCCCTTCAATTTCAACAGTCTTGAAAACACCTGGATTTTTCCTGCCAGATTCAAAATAAACCTTCAAAGGAAATTAATCTATCTTAGAAGGTGTTGTAATTCTTTCTTACAAGTGGGTAGCTTTGCTTCCATTATTGACCTAGCTTTGTTGTTCTCCACTTCTATTCCTTGTTGATGTACTAGAAACCCAAGAAAATTTCCTACTATCACCCTAAATGTGTTGGAGGCAATACTGTCAAGATCATTATTTTTGTAAACGATTTTCGATAAAAAATTAACTGGATGGGCAAACGCCGAAACGGGCGCTAGATAAAACTTTTGACAACGAACGATCAAAATAAAGCCCGTGCAACCAAAGTTAATTTAGAAGAATACCTTTTGTCAATCGATTCTTCAATTACGATTTGATTCCGAGTTTAAGCTCCTGTCAGATCTTCTACTGTATTTTCTTACGCGATCCTCAAATATAGTGTGGATTACGGACTATCGAGAATTCGTACCGGTAGAACCCAGATATATTTTGTGTTGAAAGACAAAATATGATATATGATTATATCTAAAATTGGTTTAGCCTATCCGCATATATATAGGGGTACAGCAAGGTCCTAGGAAGTAATTATAAGTAAGACCTCTAGTGGAACAAAGATACCTACCAGCGATTTCTGTATTTATGGAAAGACGCAACGATTTCTATAATTTTCATAAAATATTGAATTACAGTTCACACTATTAAAGAAATATAATTGCACTCTGACCCATAATCTCAAAATATTCTCGTATTGAGCTCATGTTATTAAATGCTTATAATTTCTCCCCATGGTAAGATTTTTGATACCCACCAATTAAATTTAATTACTAACAATTTAATTTAATCGACATCTTGATATTCCTTAAATCATTCCGCTTAACTTATTTCACCGCCGGATAATTAAATTCACCTGTCGGGTTTGGTCTGGTTAAAACTTATAAGCATTCTTAAGGGAGTATCGTTAATCCCGATCTTTGGGGACATGAATTTCGTCAATAATTAATATTCACCATATAAATAATACCGCTATCCAACTCACTGGGAATATAGACCCATATAAGATCGTACCATCTAATGAATCAAAATAACGAATATTAAATATATACAAATCAATAATTATTTTAGAATTAAGAGGACAAATACTATTCATAATAACCTTTGGGTATGAATTAATTTATACAGTCAGTATAAAATTAATTACACTAAATGTCTCATTCAATACATACAAAGTGTACTAGTACAGAGAGTCACAACAATAGACGACGCTCTTATCTATTTTTCGTAACCAAAATATGCCTACTAAAACTCTGTACTACAGTCATACCGATGGTATGTCCATTTCTATCTAAACTGTGAACATAAAAATTTATATTCTGTAAGAATCTAAAATCTGATCTTCTATGTGTAAACCGTACTCTACACACTAGATTAAATACTATACAGAATATTGGACATGCATGCATAACAAAGAAATGATATGAATACATTGCTTATAAAGATTCTCATAAAATAGAAAATTAATTTTATTAAAATAAAATTAAATACTAAAAATATAATTTTAAGTACACCAACCCTAACAATCTCCTACTTATACTCAAAACCATGCTGCCATACATCTGACTCTCATGCCCTCTACATGACTATCAAAAGTCTTAGCTGGTAAGCTCTTTGCAAAGGATCTGCAAGGTTGTCTCATGATGCAAGCTCTATATCTGACTGAAAATCTAAGTCTGTGTACCCCAAAAGGTACTAAACTGTTTGTCTGGTAAATTAATATATAATTCTTAGTCCTTTTCAGGTATTTAATTATATTATTTATCGCAGTCTAATGCTCCTACCCTAGGCTAGACTGATATCTTCTAATCATGCCAACAGTAAAGCAGATATCGGGTCCAGTGCAAAACATAGCATACACGAGGCTTTCCACTACCGAAGCATAAGGAACCGCCTTCATCTTCTCTATCTCATAGGAGTGGACACTGATCCTTGGATAGAGTGATTTTATGCCTGAAGGGAGAAACCCTTTCTTGGAATCCTGTATGCTAAAACGCGCAAGAATATCATCGATATACTTTGCTTGTGATAAGCCTAACATCCTTTGTTTTCGATCTCGCACAAGCTTGATCCCAAGGATGTGATTGGCTTTCCCTAAGTCCTTCATATCAAACTGTCCAAATAACCATACTTTAATCGTAGATATGCCCCCACATCATTTTTGATGAGCAAGATATCATCTACATAAAGTACTAAGAAGATCACCACGCTTCCGTTATGCTTCTTGTACACACAGGACTCATCTAGACTGTGATCAAAATCATAAGACTTAATGGTTTGATCAAACTGAGTGTTCTTAGACATCGATGCCTGCTTAAGTTCATAAATAGATCTCTAAATCTTACACAATATGTGTTCCTGACCCTTTGCAATGAATCCGTCTGGTTGTATTATATAGATGCACTAATCAAGACTTTCGTTATGGAAAGCTATCTTGACGTCCATTTGCCAGATTTCGTAATTGAAATATGCGGCAATGGATAAGAGAACCCGGATAGACTTAAGCATGGCTACTGACAAAAAGGTTTTCTCATAATCGATCCCTTTTTTCTGAGTGAACCCTTTAGCAACAAACTTAGCTTTGAAGGTTTCAACCTTCCTGTCTTCTCCTCTTTTTTTCTTGTAGATCCACTTGCATCCAATGGGTTATCCCTTCGGGTGGTTCTACAAGTTCTCAGACCTAATTAGAATATATAGATTCCATCTCTGAATTCATAACCCTTTGCCAAAGATCAGTATCTTTGTCTTTTATGCTTCTTTATAGTTACAGGGCTCGATATCCTGTTCTACTGGGATCTTGTCAAACGACTCTCCCAAGAACATATACCGATCAGGTTGATAAATAACCCTCCCACTACGGCGAGGCACTACCCATGTCTGTGTACTAGTGGTAACAGGCAATGCAGAATCCGAACCCTGTGCATCAGCACCCTATTTTTTATTTTCACCTGTCCTGATAATCCTTTCACTACAACGAGGTAATGAAATATCAGTGACTTGTGGTTCCTCTTCCGTTTTATTGGTATTTTCTCTCAGTTCTTCCAAAATAATTTTGTTATTAGGCTTGTGATCCATAATATAATTCTCTTCCAAGAATCGGGTATTGGTGCTAACAATAACTTTCTGATCCTTAGGATTATAAAATAGATCACCCTTCGTTCTCTTGGGATATCACACAAATAAACAGACTTCCGTCCTCGGTTCCAACTTACCCGCGCTCCCTTTCAGCACATATGCTGGACACTCTCAAATTTGAATGTGTTTTAGACTAGGCTTATACTCGGTCCACAATTCTATAGGAGTAGAAGATACTTACTTAGAAGGTACCAAGTTCAGAATGTAAGCCACTGTCTCTAAAGCGAGTCCCCCAAACGAATTTAGTAAACCTGAATAACGCACCATTGACCTTACCATCTCCATAAGAGTCCTCTTCATTCTTTCTGCTACACCATTCTGGTGTGGAGTGTCAGGTTCAGTCAACTGGGATGTAATCCCCTCTGATAACAAGTAGTCCTTAAACTCTCTAAAGAGGTATCCACCACCACAGTTGGATCTTAGTGATTTGATAATTTTACCCAGACGCTTCTTCGCCTCTGCCTTGAATTCTTTGAATTTTTCAAAGCATTCAGACTTACGGTGCATCAGGTAAATGTATCCATACCTTGAGTAGTCATTAATGAATTTGATGAAGTACTCAAAGCCACCTCTAGTCCGGATTGTCATAGGATCACATACATTAGAATGAACCAGCTTCAATGGTTCTTTAGCTCTATAGCCTTTGGCCGAAAAGGCCCTCCTGGTTATTTTACCTTCTAAGCAAGATTCACAGACTAGAAGTGCCTCCACTTCCAATGAACTCAAAAGTTCACCTGCTATCAGTCTGTTTATCCTTTTTAGATTAATATGAACCAAGCGCAAGTGCCAAAGAAGCGTTTGGTTCATTCAAGAATGAAACTTTCTCTTATATGACAATATAGATGTATTATTCGTTTCATTCAGTTGGAGTGTAAGAGAGATTTGAGTAATAATATAATTATCATCCACTAATGTACCAAAACAGATAACCCATTTATTATCCTTAATAACCACATAATTATTAAAATAAACTAAATATCCGTCTTTAGCCAATCCAGAAATAGAAACTAAGTTCCTTTTAATGGTAGGTACATAAAGACAATCTCTCAATAATAATACCCGATCTCTACCAAAATTGAGAGTGACATTTTTTAGTGCAACTGCTGTTACCTTTGTATTATTACCCATATACAGATAAATCTCTCTATCACTAAGTTTTTGAGTTTGCTAGAACCGCTACAATAAATTGCAAACATGATTAGTGGCTCCCATATCTACACACTAGGTACCGGTAGATAACACCGCTAAACATGTTGTTAGAAATAGGCAACCCAAGAGGGGGGGGGGGAGAATTGGGTTTCTTTACTAGCGGTGGAGATTTAAAAAACTTTTCTGAAATTTTTTTAATATCTTACAGAAACTAGATATGCAATTAAGAAATTAATGCAAAAATTAAAAGTAGAGGGAAAGAGATACAAAACTAGACACCGGGATTTATAGTGGTTCGGCTTGAACTTTGCCTACGTCCACTCCTCAAGATCTCCCTTGAGTGTTTCCACTAACTAGAATACTTCCGGGCGTATTCCAAGCCTTTACAAGCGTCAAGCTTCTACTTGAGCTATCTGAATGTTTA
>JAOTRH010288330.1:0-38697 GCA_034768845.1 Heliamphora exappendiculata | reverse complement strand
GTCGCCACTTAGTTTTTGAGAAAAACTAAGAAAAACAAAATTGGCTACTGATCTTGAAAACGTTAACCAGAGAAAAGGGGGTTTGGGAGCTAAGGTAAGAATCGGAAAAGGTGTTAGGCACCCCGTTTGCCCAACCATAAGGTTGGCCTCTACTAATCATCATTGGTTCTTTAATAAAAATTTACAAATGCATACAAATAAAGAAAATAGAGGCAAAGAGATAACATCCAAAATTAAGTATAAAAAATATAAAAAATATATACATAGCACTCTAAAATAAATAAGTGTAAAAAAAAATCCTAAATCCTACAGTATGCAATTTCTATCTAAAGGATACATAGAACACTCCCACGTGCGACATTCACAAAAATAGGCTAACTATCATGATTTAAATAAAGAGCAAAAGTATGATAAAAATTGTTAAAATTGCCTAAATATGAATTTGTTACAAAGATAAGCTAAACTATTTTAAATACAAAATATTTTAAGAAAAGTAACCAAAATATGGACATTATCAAAATAAACTAGATTGGTATTAACATGAAAAATAAATGCTAAATATAAAATAAAAGATGTACAAAAGAGAAAATTTTACATTAAAAGCAAGCTTACTTAATAAAGAAACTTAAAAGAAAGATTTTATAAATAAAGAAAATTTAAGAATTTGAAGAAAAAGAAAAAAGTCACAAAAAAAATTTATGCTAAAATGAAAAGATTAGAAAATATTTATTTAAACTATTAAAAGAAAACCTAACTATTCATATTTTATATTTAAAATAAAAGAAAAATAAAGTAAAAGAAAAGAGAATTACATTTCAAAAATAAGGACGTAATTTAAAGACTTTTTATGATTTTTATGATTAATGAAAATGAAAAAAAAAATAAAAAAAAATTATGAGAAAATAAAGCTAGAAAAAAATGAAGAAAAAGCCATACACTAATAAAAATAATAAAAAAAAATAAATTAGCATTAAGATAAAAAAAAAAGAAAAAAAAAATATGAACTACATTATAGGAAAAGAAATAAGATACTAGAAAAAAAAAATTACACTATTAAAAAATAAAAAAAAAAAAATAAAGACAAATGAAGGAATATTAAGCTAATATTAAAATAAAAATGAATACTAAAATACAATGGAACACTAATGTTTCAAGAAAAGAAAATGAATTAGACTACTACTAAGAATAAATTAGAATAACTAAATAAAATAAATGCTAAAAAATTAAACTAATACTTAAGAAAGGAAATGACATTAACATTATAAATAAAATAAAATAAAAATAAATACTAGTAAAGACAATTAAACTAATGCTAGAAATATAAAACAAATTAAAAATAACTATTTAGCTTAAATGTGAAATGTAGTATTAATTACTACATTCACATAAATGTATGTGCATTATTACAACAATTAACAATATTATTAAGTTGTAATTGTCAAAATATGTTAGCACCATTTAATAAGTAAATAAATAAATGAATAAAAAGACATTGTGCTTAGTGTGGGGGTGTGAATTAAGGAATTAATTTAAAAGATTAAATTCAATAAAATAAATTAAGTAATAAACAATGTTAACTACATAAATAAAGAAAACATGCAAATTAAAATTGACAATTAACCCGATCACTCCAAAAGGAAGAAAGTGGAGTTTAGAAAGATCGGGGATCTAAATGGGGTATCTAGATTGCCAGGGAATCCTCAAGTTGTGGAATGTGCCTCGGCGTGCCAATCCTCGGGGGGTGATCCAAATAATGTAAGCTTCAATGTAGGTATAGGAGATTAGGGACTCGGTATCTCGGCAGAATTTCGGCGTCAGGGCTCAGGATCGCTCGGTATATCGGCAGAGTTGCTCTCACTAAAAATTCATACTGAAAACGTACGCTGGGGTACGGTATTTATAGAATTCTTTAACCAATGAGATGCTGCCACGTTTTAAGACATGTCAGGCCATTTTGAGTTGGCGGTCGCCACATTGCAAGTTGGCAGTCGTCATGTTTTTGTAAGGTTCCACAAAGTTATATGATGGTCGCCACAATAAGAGTTGGCGGTCACCATGATGGTATGTGGCGGTCACCACTTTTGGCTAGGGTTTCCATAAAGTTCTATGACGGGCACCACAATGCAAGTTAGTGGTTGCCTCATTTGGGCAGCAAGTTTCGGTGGTTCGACAAAATTTCATTGGTTCGTAGGTTTTGGGTTCAGATACTGAGTTTGGATCACTTCCCGAGGATCGAACTAAGGCACTATTCCACTTATTTTCATCATCGAATTCGCTTAAGATTGCGCGGGGTCTAATTGGGGTGTCTACACCCACTCATCGATGTTTTTGAGAAAATTAAAAATGTGTACTCTCCGTGTTGGATTATAGAATGGGTATTTATTCTTCAGATCTCGCGTGGCCTGGTAGTGATAAATACGCCTGAATCTGTAGGCGTCGTCCGGCTTTGATACTTGATTGAATTGATGAATAAATTGAGTTGGTAAATCTTAATTGGATGAATGGGTAAAATGGTGGAATATGGGAATACATTGGGTTGGTTTGAAAATGGTTAGAGGATTGGTTATAATGGTTAATTTAACTTTAACAAGGGAGCATTGAACTATAACTTTTAGGTGAACTCGGTTATGCGTCGTCCGGCTTCGACTCAGGTTGTTTAACAACATTTCAAGTGACAGTGGGAAGAAGAGATTGGAGTAAGATGATGGGCGATGAAGCCTTGTTGAGTAACTGATAGAATTACATTTCTTTGGATAGCATATTTTGGGAAAACAAAATTATAAAGATGTAACTCTTGTTTTCTTTAAATGATGTATCTTGATATGAAAGTTTGATTTCAGATTCTTGGGTTGAAAAGTGGTTATTTCATTCTCAAATGTACGTTTTACTTCTCAAGTTTGCTTATTAAAAATCATGTTCAAATGATGAGAAAAATGAACTCTGCTAGGTGGCGTTTTATTGAAAATTATTTTCGAGAGGCTTTTCTTAAATTTTTTTGGGCTATCCTTTAGGGTATAAATGGAATATCTTCAAGGGTCGTTTACAAAAGAAATGGTTTTTTTTTGGTATTTTCTAAATTAGTTTACTCAGGTTTTATTATTTCGAAATCGGGGCGTTACAAATTGGTATCAAAACATTAGGTTCGAATACCTAGAAACTATGGGAGTGGTTGATCCCTTACGTGAGAGTTTGTATTGATGTGTAACATTCATGACTTGGTGTGCTAGCATGAGATATGATGAGTATAACTTGACATTCGTATGCTATGTGGTATTTGGGCATAGAGGTTGGACTCTTAGGATGGTGTGTATGGCCCTTGGGCGGCCGGTCGATGAGTTTGGGGTTCGAATTAGAAAGGTGTTTGGCCAACATCCACTCTAATCAGAAATCCAAGCAAGTTACTCAGAGAGAGGTATCATTCCGATTAGTTCTCCTCGTTATGTGTTGCGTAAAAGGTGTTGATGCGATGATATATGTTGAGTGGTATCTCGTTGAGAAACGGTGCAGTCTATGAGAGATGAGTTGTTATAAGGTTTGTTTTTGATATCTCTCCTTATTCCTTCTTATTCTTAGAATGATGTTGTCGAGATGTGGTAGAGGCCGAGGCCATGGCTGAGGTCGTGCGTATGCCGCAGGAATAAGTGGGCAATATTGATGTTGTCTAAGAGATGCTTACTACGATGAAAGCGATGGCTGAGGTGACTAGGGCTGGAGCAAGGGCTCCCAAGCCAAGGACCTCTATAGCAATGAGAGAATTTCGACGGTTGGATCCTCCAACCTTCTTCGGGGAGCCGAACCCCAAATTTTCCACGTGTGGTTGGAAGTGATCACGACGATCTTAGATACCCTTGAGATCGGGGAGGATGAGTTACGTGTTAGGTTGGCGGCATTCCAACTTCGAAAAGATGCGAGAGAGTGGTGGAAGTTTGCTAAGACCACAGTGGTTTGCTAAGACCACTATCGAGAGATACGTATCGGGAGGAGTTTCTCTCCCTTATTCACGTGAATCTTACCGTGGTCCAGTATGAGGCCAAGTTTATGAATCTGTCACGGTTCGCACCGGAGATGGTATCAACAGAAGAGTTGCGCACCAAGCGATTTGAAAGGGATCTTCGACCAAAGATAGGATTACAGCATTGGGTTTTCAAGTCTACACCAAGATTGTGGAGGCCGCTATCTAAGTAGAGAATGCAATGGTGGAGAGCCACAAGATTAGGGAGAGCAAGTCGTATTAGGGGCTTTTAGTGCTCAGCCTGAAGGGCACCAGGTGAAGAGGCAAAAATCTAGGGGATCGAGTTCTTATCCAATGGTATCTCAGCCTCCGCTACAGTCAACACCAGTACCATCTATGGGTTTATCTGGGCATTTCGAACGTCGAAATATGGTATGCTACACATGTTGGAGGCAAACTGCTAAGATCATTGATTCGTAAATAATTTTTCAAAAAATAAAATCTAGACGGGTAATCGCCAAAACAGGTTCCAAATAAATTTTTTTTGATGTCGAACGATAAAAAATAAAATTCGTGCCACCACAGTTAATTCAGATGAATACCTTTTGGTCGATTTTTTAACTACGAACTTTGATTTTCCGAGTTGAAGTTTCAGTAAGTCACTTTACTATATTTTCGATGCGATTCTCAAACGTAGTATGGGTTACGATCCTTCAAGAACGAAAACTGGCAGAACTTAGACAACCTTAGTCTTGAAAGATAATTTATAAATTTGGTTTAGTCTACCCGCATATTTATAGGGCTGCAGTAGGGACCTATGAAGTAATTATAAGTCAGACTTCTAGTAGAACATAAATACATATCAACGGCTTCCGTTATTAAGCAAATCTCATAGCGCTATCTGCAATTATAAAAATTTAGCAGCGATTTTTGTAATTTTCATAAAACACTAAGTTACAGTTCACACCACCAAAGAACTATAATTGCACTTCTACCCACAATCTCAAAATCATTTTGCATTGAGCTCTTGTTATTAAATGCTTAACATTTTTCCCCACGTTAAGAATCTCGATACCCGCCAATTAAATCTAATTACTTACAATTTAATTTAGTCGACATCTTAAAATTCCTGAAACCCTTTCGCTTAACTTATTTGACCGCCAGATAATCAAATTCACCTTCAGGGTTTGGCCCGGTTAAAACTTATAAACTTTCTTAAGGAAGTATTGTCAATCCTGATCATTCGAGACGTGAATTTCGTTAATAATTAATATTCACCATATAAATAATACTGCTATCCAACTCACCAGGAATATAGACCCATATAAGTTAAGCGAAAGGGTTAAGAGCATAAGCAAATCAATATATGCATAAGCACTGTTCATAATAACCTTGGGGTGTGAATTAATTTATTTAGTCAGTATAAAATTAATTACCCTAATGTATCTCGTTCAATACACACAAAGCATACTAGCACAGAGAGTCGACACAATAGACGCTGCTATTATCTATTTTCCATAACTAAGGTAGGCCTACTAAAACTCTGTACTACAGCAGTACCGATGGTATGTCCATTTCTATCTAAACTATGAACATAAAATTTATATTCTGCAATAACCTAAAATCTGATTTTCTGTGTGCAAGCAGTACTATACACACCAGATTAAATACTATATAGAATAAAGGACATCCATGCATAACATTCAAGAAATAATATACATGCATTACTCATAAAGACTCTCATAAAATAGAAAATTAATTTTATTAAAAATAAAATTAAAAATGAAAAATATGATTTTCAGTATACCAACCCTAACAACACGTACAAGCAACCGGGGCACCGTGCTAGGGACTGTATACAGAGAGGATAACAATAGCACCAGAGTCAAACTTAGGGGAGGACCCCATTTTATTATTTTTAGTGTGGCCAGATGGGTTAGTTACGACGAGATTACCCTCAGGGAGGGAGTGTTTAGGGTGTTAATGGAGTACCTAAGGGATAAGCATCACGTGGCAAAAGGGCTATGGCCAGTCCCAACAGTATTTAGGGGTACAGTTAGTAAGGATCGCATGAGAAGCTACCTCGCCTTAGTTAGTGAGGCAGCCGGGAGTTAAGGGCAGCGGTGGGCAGAATCAAGGGAACCAGGGGCGAGTGTATGCTCTCGTGGAGCCCAATACGTTAATGACACCTTCCGTGCTGGACACCGCAGCCAGTCTATTGATCATCTAAGGTACCTTGTTAGTGTACCATTCATGGGGTCAGTGGTCTCATTGACACAAGAACATCACATTCTTTCATCTCATCCGCATTCGCATCTGCATTGGGGCTAGAGGTAGACGTGTTGGATAGTGCCTTATGTGTGGAGACACCGATAGGTGCGACGTGTTTGTATAGCCTATGAGATAGATATTGCCGACCACCGCGTAATGTTTGATTTCATCGTGCTCGATATGACCTCGTTCGATATCATCCTAGGGATAGATTTGTTAACTACCTTTCGCGCTTTCAATGATTATGACCAGCAACAAGTGTTTGTTTGCACACCGGAGGGAGATTCTTTTTATTTTGTGGGTGACTGGGACAACAGTTTAGCGCCTAGATCTCTTAACCTCATTTTATCTACCTTGTCAGTGAGTGGGATTAATTTTACTCAATGAGAGCTTCCTCCTGTTGTCTGTAAGTTTCTAGATGTATTTTCAGAAGACTGTTTGAGCTTCCACCACGGTGGAAAGTTAAGTTTTCCGTATACCTCGTTCCAGGGACCGCCCCATTTCTATGCCTTCATATCGTTTTGCACCAGCCGAGTTGATAGAGTTAAAGGTGCAGGTCTAGGAGTTGTTGGACAAAAGGTTCATCCACCCTAGTGTGTCTCCTTGGGGAGCTCCGGTATTGTTTGCAAAGAAGAATGATAGGTAATTGCATCTTTGTATAGATTATCAAAAGTTGAACCATGTGACCATTAAAAACAAGTACCCTATGCCTTATATCAACGACTTGTTTGACCAATTGAAAGGCTCGTTTTGTTTTTCGAAGATTGACTTGAGACCGAGTTATCATTAGTTCAGGGTCAAGAAGGAAGACATTCCGAAGATGGCCTTTCATACCCGTTATGGGCATTTTGAGTTTTTAGTCATGCCTTTTGGATTAACTAACACACCAGCGACGTTCATAGACTTTATGAACCGTATCTTTCACCCTTACCTTGATCGATTCATGGTGGTGTTCGTAGACGACATCTTGATTTATTCTCCATCAGAGGAGGCACATGAGGAGCATCTTTGAATTGCCCTACAATTGTTGCAGGAACATTAGCTATATGCCAAGTTTGATAAATGAGTTTTGGTTGCCGGAGGTGAAGTTTTGGGGACATGTAGTTTCAGGGGATGGAGTGGCAGTGGACTCATCCAAGATTGAAGCTGTGATGGAGTGGAAAAGACCAAAAAATGTGTTTGAGATTCGGAGCTTCTTAGGATTAGCAGGTTACTAGCGTCAATTTGTGAAAGACTTCTCTAGGCTTGCGGCGCCTATGACACGCCTTATAGAAAGGAAATCAAATTCGTGTGGGATGACAGTTGTGAGCTCGCCTTCCAGACATTGAAAACGAGGTTGACTAGTGCACCCATTTTGATCGTATTAGAGAGAGGACTCGAGTATACCATTTATTGTGACGCATCACACGTGGGGTTAGGTTGCATATTAATGCAACTGAGTAAGGTGGTGGCCTATGAATCAAGGCAGCTGAAAGTTCATGAGAAGAACTACCCTACACATGATCTGGAACTCGCGACAGTAGTTTTTTCTCTAAAGACCTGGTGACACTACCTGTATGGAGAATGGTTCGAAGTGTTCTCGAACAATAAGAGTTTGAAGTACTTGTTTTTGCAAAAGGATTTGAATTTGCGCCAGAGGAGGTGGATAGAGTTCTTAGGAAAATTATGATTTCGATCTATAATATCATCTGGGCAAGGTCAATGTGGTGGCCGAAGCCCTGAGTCGGAAGTCTTTGAGCATGTTAGCTCACGTGGCCGTTAGGGAGTGGAGTATGCTCGGGGAGGTAAGAGAGTATGACCTTTGTTTGGGAAAGTCCAGTGAATGTGTTATCTTGTTCACGGTGGTTTCTTAGCCTACCCTTGTTCACCGCATTGTTGAGGCACAACGGTCGGATGTAGAGAGTTTGATATTTTCGGCGCGAGTCTTGAGTAGTGAGGATGCCAAGGAGTGGACTATCCACCTCGATCAGAGTTTGAGATATGTAGGAAGAATCTTTGCGCCAAAAGCGTGTCGCGGAGACATACTTTGTGAGTTTCATCACTCACGCTTAGCGATGCATCCAGGGTGGCACTAAGATGTATCATAACGTATGTAGGCAGTTTTGGTGGAGGGGTATGAAGAAAAATGTTGCGCTTTTCGTCTCGCGTTATCTTACTTGCCACCAAGTGAAGGCCGAGCATCAGCAACCT
This sequence comes from Heliamphora exappendiculata, assembly GCA_034768845.1. Classification (NCBI taxonomy): domain Eukaryota; kingdom Viridiplantae; phylum Streptophyta; class Magnoliopsida; order Ericales; family Sarraceniaceae; genus Heliamphora; species Heliamphora exappendiculata. The sequence goes on along the minus strand of JAOTRH010288330.1, from coordinate 30,284 downwards.
ACGGGTCAATTGCAATCGTTGCCAGTGTTAGAGTGGAAATGGAAGAACATCCCCATGGATTTTGTTTCGAGCCTTTCGAGGTCGCTGAGGGAACATGATGTCGTGTGGGTTGTGGTGGACAGATTGACAAAGTCGGCACATTTTCTATCTATTCACATGACGGATTCGATTGATAAGCTTATCAAGCTTTATGTGAGTGAGATTGTTAGACTCCACAGAGTGCCAATTTTCATCGTTTTCGACTGAGACCCTCGTTTCACGTCATGTTTTTTGCAGAGTTTACAGTCAGCTATGGGGACGAGCCTACTTCTTAGTACTGCTTTTCACCCCCAGATAGATGGTCAATCTGAGTGCACCATTTAAATACTCAATGATATGTTATGAGCGTGCATTTTAAATTTTCGTGGGTCATGAAAGGACCATTTACCGCGGGTAGAGTTTGCCTTCAATAATAGCTATCAGTCGAACAATGAGATGGCGCCTTATGAGGCATGGTATGGTACACCTTGCAGGTCACCCATTTATTGGATTGACATTAGTGAGACAGCCGTGTTAGGGCTTGAGCTTGTGCGCAAAATCACAGAAAAGATTATTGTGATCCGTAAACATTTAGTGACAGCTCAAAATCGTCAAAAGAGTTTTGCAAATAAGAGGAGAAAACTATTAACGTTCGAGGTGGGAGACCACGTGTTTTTGAAGGTTTCACCACGAAAAGGTTTAATGAGATTTGGTAAGAATATAAAGTTATCGCCACGTTTCATCAGGCCATTTGAAATCCTTGGTAGGATTGGAGAGATGGCCTATCCCATGTTTCATCAGACCCATCCCATGTTTTGGATTGGAAGGAGTTGAGAGTAGAGGATGATGCTACCTATGAAGAGAGACCGGTGAGAATCCTTGACGACAAAGAACAAGTCTTACGAGGGAGAACCATTCGGTATGTGAAGGTGTTATGGCTTCATCACGGTGTTGAAGAAGTCACGTGAGAGCGAGAGTCAGAAGTTCGTAGAAACTATCCTGAGTTGTTTGATTCTTGATGCATGTGTAATTTCAGGGACAAAATCTCCTAAGAGGGGGAGGTTGTAGGGATCCGATCCCTTGTTATTTTTTTAGAATTAATGAAAGAGTGTATGTTACGTTCAGTGGGAACGGTTGTATGTATAGATCATGCGTAAGAATTAAAGTTTGAGCCTATATATGTTAACTAACAATGGTTAGATGTGAAGTAGTGCATGAGAACATTGTCATGAGGTGTTTGGCTTATATTTTGGTTCGGTTGTAGCATCCTTAGTTTGGGTTTTCAACCCAGTGTAACTGCTCAAGCAAAAGGTAGACCGCTCGAGCAGACAGGTGGCTGAGAATTCCTGGGCTTGGGGGCCGCTCAAGCGGTGGAGAGTTTGCTCGAACGGACAGTTGGCGTACAGCGTAGAAGTTATGGATTTTAATATTTTACCTTCATTCTTTTCTTTCCTCTCTCTCTCTCTCTAGAACAAAAGTGAGAGAGCTAGGGTTTGGGCCTTGAAAACCTCATTTTCATGCTTTTATGTTTACTCGTTGGAGGCTCGAGCTAGACGTTGGTGGCTCCTTTCTCAACTTTTGGTTAGAGATTCTCACGGTTGGAGCTTGTTTGAGTATTTTTCTTGTGGATTTAGCATCCCAAATGTAGGTTCTATGACTATCCTTGAATATCTATGTAATATGCGTTGTATTTTTTATTTTATGAGCATTAAAGCATGAAAATGAGATTTTCGAGGCCCAAGATTGGAGTTTGGTGTCAATGAAGGTTAAATCTTAGATCTATAGACAGCTTAACATAATTCTATCTTTACGTTGTCGTCAGATACATTTGGATTTGAAAAATGATAGGTTAGGGTTTGAATTTGAGCTTAAACCATGAGATTTGGGCTTTGGGGGTTAAGAGACTCACATGTTGAAATTGATGTGATTATTGGTTAAACTGAGTGTTGTGATAACCTATTGTATATACATTCCAAGAATTTATGTGGCACATGACAAATGTTGAGTGTTAAAGTTAGGGATTTTAGTGTACAACCGAAAAATATATGTGGTGGTTGGGTTTTGAACCAAAAGGATATAGGTTTTTGCGAGAGGAACCACGTTAACGGTTGGACTCATTTTGGTTATCAATGAAATGAAACAATTGAATAATTGAAGTACCATGTGATGAAATTGAATGATTAAGTTTCGGCATGAATTGCTCATCAGTGAAATACCAGAAACTTGCGCAATGTAAAGTAGGCCATTCATTCGGGTTAATCCTCGTAAAAGTGTGCTCTTGGGCAGCCCACCTATCGATGTTTTCAAAGAAAATTGAAAATGTGTGCACTCTGTGTTAGGCTATAGAATGGGTATTTATTATTCGGACCTCGCGTGACCCGGTGGTGATAAATACGCCTAAGTTTATAGGCGATGTCCGGCTTTGATACTTGATTGAATTAATGAATAAATTGAGTTGGCAACCTTAATTGGATGAATGGGTAAAATGGTGGAATATGAATATACGTTGGGTTGGTTTGAAAATAGTGAGATGATTGGTTATAATAGTTAATTTAATTTTAACTAAGGAGCATTGAACTATAACTTTTGTTGAAAACTCGGTTAAGTGACGGGAATTTAATTTGAGATAAATGATGTTGGTTTCGGATGGACTTATGTGTGCATCCCGTATAACCATCCCCACGTGTCATGTATATATTCATCGTTAGTCTTTTTCTTACAAGTTTTAGTTTACGTTGTTTAACAACATTTCAAGTGATAGCAGAAAGAAGAGATTGGAGCAAGATGATGGGTACTGGACTCTTGCTGAGTAACTAATAAAATTACATTTGTTTGTGTAGCATATTTTTGGAAAAACGAAATTGTAAAGATGTAACTCTTGTTTTCTTTTGGAGTTTACTCTGATTACTGTGTCTTGGGTTGGAACACTCGTGTTGTAAGGCTCTAAAATCGTATATTCATGCTATATATGCATAAGAGGATGTTTCGTTCGTTTGGCGGGTTAAAAGTTTTATTCTTTAAATGATGTATCTTGATATAGAAGTTTGATTTCGGGTTCTTGGATTGAAAAGTGGATGCTTCATTCTTAAATGTACGTTTTACTTCTTAAGTTTGTTTATTAAAAATCATGTTCAAAATATGAGAAAAATGGGTGATTTTTTCGACACTTAGAAAACTTTTCAGCCTCCTGGGCAATGAACTTTTGGGTGCCCCACTACTCAAGAAGTGAGGAGTCTGCTTGAGTGGATTCCGCTGGGTGGCATTGTATTGAAAATTATTTTCGAATGAAGCTTTTCTTAAATATTTTTTTTTCTATCCTTTGGTGTATAATTTGACTATCTTTAGGGGTCGTTTACAAAAGAAGTGGTCTTTTTTGGTATTTTCTAAATTATTTTACTCGGGTTTTATTATTTTGAAATCGAAGCGTTACAATTTTGGGCTTCGTCGCCCTTATGGTTCTGCTCTCCGCTCAGAGTCTCCACCATTTGCGCATCGATATCGCCTAAAATCTGCTTCATGTACTTCTTTTTCTTCGACAATACCAGAGCAAGCGCAGGCGTCGATGATAGAGACGGAGCCGGTGACGGCTCAACAATGGGGTTTTGGTTCTGGTACGGCGGCAGAGTCGCCATTCCTTTCTCCATGTCTCTTTCCCCACCTAACCAATCATTCAAAGGGCTTGTTTGGTATTCCAAATGGAATTAGATAAAATATGAGTGATAAATAATATTGTGGATCCTATATATTTTTTTAAAGAGTCTGAAGAGACAAAATCTTGATATGTGAGTCTCATATATTTTGTTATCAAGTCCAATTCGGCCTTATCCGGCGAGCAAAACAAGCATTAACATACAGAAACCATCTAAGGACAAACATATACACATATATAGATAGATTGTGAAGTAGATTCACCGAAAATTAGCTTTCTGAAGTGTGAAGTTGCTACTAGAAAACAATACAGTAGTGGAAATTAGCTTTCTCCTTCTCATTCTCTATCTTAGGAATTCACCCCTTACTAGCATATAACAACACAGTAGGGGAACGACTGTGGAAGATGAAAATGAAGATTCTTGCTTTAAAACCAACTTCAACCCCAATTTCAGCCATTGAAATTTGAAATACTACAATTTCTGTCGAATCTTTTAACTAGCCGTTTTCTCTTCGTCTTTCTCAGCTTTTTGCAGCAAATTACAAGAAATTGATGATTTAACAAATTCACGGGTTCCATTACAGGAATTCATAACAAATTTTTTGAATTAGGAGATGAACATAACAGATTTTTGGAATTGGGAGATAAACATATATATATATAAGGGAAAATTAAAAATAATATAAAATAATTATTGGTGTTAGCATTTTTCATTAAAGTTTTTAACAGTTATTTAACGGAAAAAAGTATATAAAATATAAAAACAAAATAAAAAAGAATGCAGTATCATTTTAGAGACTTCGGGAGACAAGTTCCAAAAATGAGTTTAAATCTCAACAGAAATAAATATAATTTATTCAAAATTTTAAAGTTTTGAAAAGAAAAAAAAATATAGAGACTTCGAGTGGGCTTTGACTCATTAATTAATCACGAACATTATGTTTCAAAATAGATCGTAAAGACAATTGAAGCATTATATCTCTTCATTAATTATAATTAATTACCAATAAATATGCATAACTGTTAATAGAAGCTATTTAAATTAAACTTATTTCAACACTTAAAGTTTGTAACAATCCACTACTACCCCATATCAAGTAAAAGAATATACCATTATTTGATGGCAATTGCATGAGCAAGGATCAAGTGTGAAGTGTCAAGTGCGGCACTAAAATAGCAATAATGTACCACGTTCTGTCATTTGCCTGCACCATCGCGCGTGCACTTATGAACTCCACTGCTATACACTATAGGGGACAAATTACTTTTCTTTTTTATATTTATTAAGTACAACTTTCTCAAAGGTATTCATTTATAATCTAAAGGAAAATTTTGTAATTTTTTAATATAAGATTACACACTTTTCAATAAAAAAAAAGTCTTTTCTTCTTTCTTCTTAATTACAACATATATATATATATATATATATATATATAGCACACAAGACATGATAGATATTTATATAATTAAACATGAATAACTTTTTACCGTGAATGAAAAACTTAAATTTACTGAATTAATACAATGGATATTCCGGTCTCGATACTAAGATTTTTCTAAAGATACTACAACAAAAAAAATCTCAAAAATATTAAAAAATTCATAATGAATTAAAACCTACTATAAAAATATAAAAGGTAAAGAATTTTAACTTTTTATCTATGGACACCATATAAGAATTAAAATATCAATATTTTACTACAAAATTTATAGATAATGAATAAAATTAAAATAACAAAATTATATTACTATAGAACTTTCTTACATTGGTCACACTATAAGTGTGAATATTATAACTCAATTATGTTTGTTTGGAATTTAAAAAACAAATTTTTTATTATTTTATATTATAATAATTGTATTCAATATCTTAAATGTAATTGAATAACTATTTTATATTCGTTGTTCTACACATATATTAAATTTAAGAAACTTTTTAACGAACTTCTACATTTAAAAATCATTAAAAAAAAATCAGCTCCATACTTATTTTTAAATTACGTCTTATTACATTATTATCTACCTAACGTATCCATAATTCTATTTAAATAGTTAACATTAATTATCTTGCTTGTTAATGAAAATAATTATTACTCTTTTATAAATGAAAACAACAGTAGCCATTGAAAAATTTCTCAATTTAAAAATTATTTTTTAAAACTTATAAATTTAAAATTAAGAAATTTATTAGTTTTCATTAAAATTTTAAAATTAAAGAAGTTTTCAGTTTTGAAAATAAGAAATTAGTTTTAAGATAAGAAAAATAAAGGAAATCATATAACTTTCTTATTTAAAAAAAATGCAAACTTTTTCTTTTTCAAAAGAAATACAAATTTATCAATTAAGTTTTATTATTTTTAATAATTTTATATTCAATATTAATTTCCTTTGATAGTTCTCAACAGATAAAATTTTAAAATATTAATTTTATTAAAAAAAGATGTGTATATTGAAAGTGATAGACTATTAACATTTACAAAGAAAAATTTCCAACAGACTCTCTATTCACAACTAAAAATAAATTTATCATGATTAATTTTTAATTTAAAAATATAGCTCAATATTTAAGAATATTAGTAATAGGACCAATATTTATACAAATCTTTCAAATATAATTAATAATTAATTAATTTTAAATGTAATTGTTAAAAAGGACATAGTAAACGTGATAAATCTCTTTAAAGAGTAAGAAAAATGGTAAGAATAATACATAATAGAACTAAAAGATTAAACATTTTTTATAGAAAATATGTAATAAAAAAGGTTTAAAGAGTAAAAAATACTATTAGGTAAAAAAATTTGGTGAAATACTGCATATAATATATTAAAAGTATCCATAAATCAAGGAGAAGTATTTTTTATAAATCAACTAAATTACTTTTCCATATTTATGTTCTCCATTTGTCTTATATCAACTTATTAAACTAAAAGAAATTAAGTAATTGATACTTTGACATAGTTAATAATATTGTTAGCACAAGGGTATTTTATTTTTATTGTAATAATTTTCATAATTTATTTTTTAAAAATAAATGAATTTAAAATAATAATATTTATATTTTTAAAAAAAGAAGTATTGACACAAATTGAGTAAATGAGTTGATATCTTTAGCCAAAAGAAATGACTTATCTCTCAAAATGATTAAAACACCTAAGTATTCTTGATTATGACAATATTTTGTGTTGAACCCAAGTGATAATTGAGTCAAGATTTTAACATAAAGCATACTTGAAGATATCAAGTGTGTCAACACCTTTAAACAAATTGTTTGACACCCTAACAGTTTGTTAACTATATTTCAAGACTAAGTAATTTGAGTCGACACAAATAGTGTGAAACCCTGATCCGTTTTATATCGGTGTTGTGCGTGTGAGGGTTTGGTTTCGTTTCTCGGTTTGGGCTTTCTCCGAACGTTGACCGCTCCAGCGGGGTGGTGCCAGAGTGTTAGGTCGGTGGTTGACCGGTCGAGCAGGGTGATGGCAAAGGGGTATGTCGGCAAGGGTCCGCTCGAGCGGGTCTTGAGCGCTCGAGCGGTGGTGGCCGGCGCGAGTCTCTATAAAGCATATAAAATATCTTTTTGAGCCAAACAAAACATTTTTCCTCAATCTTTTCTCTCCCTCCAAGTTTTCTCTAACTTTCGGAGGGCCCGGGGCTTGGGTTTTGGCGATCGAGTAGCAGATCTGTGTTCTACATGACGAGGGCATCGTGTTCATCCGGACGGATTCTCTTTTTGACGAAGTGCATTTTTCGAGGCATCAAGTTTTGAACTCACCGAGGTAGGATCCTAGACTCTCATGTCTTATAAGGATGCTACGTGTAATCATGTGTGTTTTTACCGGTTAAAAATGTATGAAAACTCAATTTACGTTTCTAATAACCGGGTTTCAGTTCAAATGGGGGTTTTTATGTTGTTTCAGTTGGATGGAATCGGTTTTCGGATGTTCCTTTCGAGGTTTTGGTGTTAGGCTTGGACGTGTGTATGTCCGAGGGTGTTGGATGGGAGTTTGGAGGTTTTGATTCGAGGTTTAGAAGGTTGAAACCATAGCTTGTTTGGGTCAACGGGATCCGGGATGTTATGTTGTTATTTGGTGGTTGAGTCCTTGGTTTCCAAATGGTTTCTTATGGTATTCAGTTGATTAATTACGGGGTTAATCGACTGAAATACTATTGGATGTTTTTTGGGGTTCGATTAGTTATGAGGTCCTTCGGTTAAAGTCCGTAAAGGTACATTGACGGGGGTTGCGGTTCATCGGTGAAAGTCCGTAAAGGTATATTTGTTAGGGCTACGGTCCTTCGGTGATAGTGCGAGAAGGTTGGGGCTGAGGTCATTCGGTTAAAGTCCGTAAAGGTGTATTCAGTAGGGCAGAGGTCTTTCGAATGGAGTCCGTACAGGTACATTAACAGGGGCTGTGATCCATCGGTAAAAATTCGAGAAGGTACATGAATTGCATGAACTGCATTGTGGAACGGATAAAATCAATTTCAAATTGTTTTTAACACTCGTGTGAATCGCGATCTAAAAATCATTTTCAAACTGTTTTCAAGGCTCCTGTGAGTGAGTCAACAATGGTTTGTATCCTCACTTTCCCGTTTGCATGTGAAAATTATTTTTAAAGAATGAAAGAGAGTCTAAAACTGCACCTCGTTTTCCTAGCTTGTTTAGCTTATATTGCATGCTTTGTCTGGCTTCTGCTGAGCATTGTCTCACGGTGTGGGATTTAAAATATTTTTTAGGTACCGGTCACGCAGGTTGATCCGGGGTTGCTGGGGAGGTGAAAGAGCTGTAGTCATCCTTTTTGTTCTTTCTATTTCATGTATGTGTACATGTTTTTCCGGTGTTAGAACCGTGTAATGTAAGTCATTTGGCGATTATATACAATACATGTATGTTTTATATTTGAGAGTGTGATTTCGGGTTGGGTGTTATGTTTAGTTGTTTGTGAACGTTTCACGTGACTTGAAGTTTGGGGCGTGACAACTCGGTATCAGAGCTCTGGGTTCGAATACCTAAGAGCCGTGAAAAGAGGGTGTATCCCGTGTGAGGTTGATTGCGTGTGCTTGATTGCATGTGTTTAGACGCTTTAATAAAATGAACGTGTCATCATGTTAGATATGTGAACGATGTGTATATGTGAGTATGGGGATTGAACCTTGAGATTTATTAGTCCTGCATTTTGGCATCTGGGTTAACAAACTTGGGAGCCAAGTTAAAAGCATTTAGCTGATGTGATTTCTAACAGGGAATCTGAGTAACTTATCCAGATTGACGCGTCATTCTTGTCGATTCTCCTCGGTATGTGGGGTTTGTTTAGCATGAACCTATGCGGCAACGTGTTAGCATGCTTATGTGATTTATGCTGTGTTGCGTCATATGTTCTGTCTTTTTCATATAAATGCGATGTCTGCAAGGAGAGTGTGAGGCCGTGGTCGAGGCCGTGGTCGTGATGTTGGCCGAGGGGATGTTCTTATCCCTAGTGCTGGGGATGCAAATGCTCCCTTGTGACCGATGGACGCGATGGAGTAATTGCACGTGCTGGTGGATTTTATCTAGTAGTTGGCTAGAGGTGAGACCATTAGAGAGAAAGGGAGTGCCTGAGGCGAGTGCTACAATAGCGATGCGGGAATTCAGGCACATGGATCCACCTACCTTTGCGGGAGAACCTGACCCTATCGTGGCGACAAAGTGGTTGGAGTTGGTGACTTGGATCCTTGACACGTTACAGATTGTGGAGAATGAGTTGTAGGTTTCTTTTGCTACCTTTCAACTGAGGGGTGCTGCTCATGAGTGGTGAAAGTATGCCCAGAACACTGTGGGGTTCACATGGGCAGCCTTTACGGGAGTTTTTCTGGAGAAATACTTTCAGCTTCGAAGAGAGATTTGTACATTGAGGAGTTCTACACTCTCACACAGGGGGCCATGGATGTTATGCAGTATAAGGCCAGGTTCACGAGCTTGTCTCGATTTTCTCTAGAGTTGGTGAGCACAGACGAGCTGCGATCGATGAGGTTTGAGCGAGGCTTGAGACTGGCGATCAGGGAACGTGTGGTTGCAAAAGGACTTCGGGTGTTCACAAAGCTGGTAGAGGCAACAGCGAGGGTCGAGAACACTATGTCTGAGATTCAAGCTTCTAGGGGGGCCAAGACATCACAGGGTGGGATAGAAGCACAAACAGGCGGACGCTCCTACAAGAGGCAGAGGTCCTCTGGTCTTAGTTTTCACCTATCTGAGTTACCACAGCAGTTCTCTGCACTACCACCATCAGTGGCTTCATTTTGGAGGCCAGAGCAGAGGGAGTTGATTTGTTATCACTGCTGACAGCCTGGGCACCGTGTGTCAGAGTGCCAACAACCAAAGCAGTCTCAGGCTTCATGGATTCAGTCACAGGGGAGGAAATTACAGATTTGTTATGGATGTGGCCTGCCTTGAATGTTCACAGGAACTGTCCCGAGAGAGAGAGTGTGCCAAGTACAGTGGGCACACCAAAGAGTTCGTATGTGCAGGAGCGACAGCAGTATCCTGCTGTTTAGACTTCCCGGATGGCAGGCCAGAGCAACATGGCCCCGAGTATATGCTCTTATAGCTCCAAGTTCTTCTAAGGCGCCAGTTGTGCCAAATGATGCAGATATGCCTTCAGTGAGCAGAGGTACTTTCTGAATATGCAGGCCTTGGGCCAGTTCCTTGTTGCATCTGTTTGGGAGTTGGTGATGGATTCTATGGCTGGTGATGATGTAAGGTTGGGGTGAGTTGTAGATCTTGAGTCTTTGAGATAGTTGGCCATTGTTTAAGATGCCTGACCTTGTTTAATTATATCCTAGGAATGGTTTGGCTGACCATCTCGCATGCATGTGTCAATTGCGATCGACGGTTTGTTGTTTTAACCTTGAGTCGAATTTCAGGGGCAAAATTCCTTTAGGGGGTAGAATTGTGAGACCCTAACCCATTTTATATCTGTGTTGTGCAGCGAGGGTTTGGTTTCGTTTCTTAGTTTGGGATTTCTCCCAATGTTGACCGCTCGAGCGGTGGTTGAGCGCTCGAGCAGGGTGGTGCCAGAGTGTTGGGTCAGTGGTTGACTGCTCGAGAAAGGTGATGGCAGAGGGGTATGTCGGCAAGGGTCTGCTCGAGCGGTCTTGAGCACTCGAGCAGTGGTAGCTAGGCGCGAGTCTCTATAAAGCTTATAAAATATTTTTTTGAGCCAAACAAAATATTTTTCCTCCATCTTTTCTCTCCCTCCAAGTTTTATTTACCTTCTCTCTAGCTTTCGAAGGGCCTGGGGCTTGGGTTTTTGCGATCGAGTAGCAGATCTGTGTTCTACGTGACGAGGACTTCGTGTTCATCCAGACGGATTCTCATTTCGACGAAGTGCATTTTTCAAGGCATCAAGCTTTGAACTCACCGAGGTAGGATCCTAAACTCTTATGTCTTATAAGGGTGCTACATCTAATCGTGTGTGTTTTTACCGGTTAAAAATGCTTGAAAACTCGATTTATGTTTCTAATAACTAGGTTTTGGTTCAAAAGGGGGTTTTTATGTTGTTTCGATTGGATGGAATCAGGTATTGGGTGTTCCTTTCGAGATTTTGGTATTAGGCTTGGACGTGTGTATGTTCGAGGGTGTTTGATGGGAGTTTGGTGGTTTTGATTCGAGGTTTAGAAGGTTGAAACCATAGCTTGTTTGGGTCAACGAGATCCAGGCTGTTATGTTGTTGTTTAGTGGTTAAATCCTTGGTTTCCAAATGGTTTCTTACGGTATTCAGTTGATTGATTATGGGGTTAATTGACTGAAATATTATTGGATTCTTTTGTGGGTTCGATTGGTTATGAGGTTCTTCGATTGGAGTTCGTAAAGGTACATTGACGGGGGCTGCGGTCCATCGGTGAAAGTCCGTAAAGGTATATTTGTTAGGGCTGTGGTCCTTCGGTGAAAGTCCGAGAAGGTTGGGCTGAGGTCCTTCGATTAAGTCCGTAAAGGTGTATATGATAGAGCTGAGGTCTTTCAGTTAGAGTCCGTAAAGGTACATTAATGGGGGCTGCGATCCATCAGTGAAAATTCGAGAAGGTACACGGATTGCATGAACTGCATTGTGGGACGGATAAAACCAATTTCAAATTATTTTTAACACTCATGTGAATCGCGATCTAAAAATTATTTTCAAATTGTTTTCAAGGCTCCTATGAGTGAGTCAACAATGGTTTGTATCCTCGCTTTCCCGTTTGCATGTTAAAATTGTTTTTAAAGGCATGAAAGAAAGTCTAAAACTGCACCTCGTTTTCCTAGCATGTTTAATTTATATTGCATCATTTGTGTAGCTTTTGCTGAGCTTTGGCTCACGGTGTGGAATTTAAAATATTTTTCAGGTACCGGTCACGCAAGTTGATCCGGAGTTGTTGGAGAGGTGAAAAAGCTGTAGTCTTCCTTTTTATTCTTTCAGTTTCATGTATGTGTACATATTTTTCCGGTGCTGGAACCATGCAATGCAAGCCGTTTGGCGATTATATACAATGCATGTATATTTATATTTGAAAGTGTGATTTCAGGTTTGGTGTTATGTTTGGTTGTTTGTAGGCGTTTCACGTGACCCGGAGTTTGGGGCGTGACAAATAACTTTTGAGTCGATATAAAATAGTTGAAACTCTCTGTACTCAAAAAGAGTCGACACAAATTGATTTTGAGTCGACACAAAAGTGGTTCCTCACTTTTGTTATCCAGAACTTGAGTCAACACAAATGAGAAATTAGTCAACACAAAAGTACCGAGACACTGCAGAATTTGGTGTGTCGATACAAAGTGAAGTTCGAGTCGACACAAATATTTCAAGCCCGCCAGAAGAAATTTTGAGTCGACACCAAATTCCAAATGAGTCGACACAAATATCCTGAAGGTTCCTGCAGAATTTTAGTGTCGACACCAAGAAGATTTGAGTAAACACAAATTGCCCACTCTCGAAAGCGGAAGAACCATTAAGTCGACACAATATCCAAATGTGTCGACACCGTCGTGCTGGTGAGTAAGATTACAGAAATTGTGTCGACACCTCAGAAAAATTGAGTCGACCTAATCACTTGAAGATCCTTGCCCTATACATTTTGTGTCGATCCTAAAGAAAATGTGTCGACACCTGCGACGAAAATTCAAATTTGCGGCAGACTTCAATGGTTAGATTCTTGACATTTAATGCCATCGCCTATCTCCAACGGTCATGAATGCTCAACAGCTTGTATAAGGAGTTACTTATCAGCATTTAAATTGATCTAAAGACTTACAGTCACTGTTTTATTGCTTGATTCTATATCAAAATCTTCAAGCCTTCATTTATTACTGTAACTCTAACTCTTGTACTTCATCTCTCTTTACCTCTTCATTTATTGCCAATCAATTTCTGTAAAGAGAGTGAGTGATACGCATTGATACTTTTCATTTATTGTATCCAATGGTGAGTCACTCTTTATCCTTTGAGTGAGTGAGTAAATCTCATAAAAAACTCAAGAGTGATTAAAAAAATAAAAAATTCTTTTTATATGATCATCTTGAAGCTATTGTAAGGCCTTTGAATGTGCCCATAAACATTCGTATCCTTGTGGATATTCTTAAGGGAAATCTTGAGGTTGTAAGGCTTTGAATGCGCCCGTGAAGCATTCTACATAGTGAAAATGCTCAAGGGAAGACATGAGGACTGAATATAGGTTTGGAAGAAGCCGAACTACTATATATCCATGGTTTCTAGTTCATTCTCTCTATCCCTAACCTCTTTAATATTTGCATTGCTTTAATCTTTGATTATCTTGCTATATTTGTTTGTAATATTAAAAGATTTTTAAAAAAAATTTAAAAATTGTCATTATCTTTTTAAGACCCAATTCACCCCCCTCTTGAGTTGTCTAGAACTAACAATTGGTATAAGAGTTTGGGCTCTTATTTTTTACTTAACAGTCTAAAAGTTAATATGACAACCACTAGTATCGGACCTATCCAATCCAAACGTCAGTTGACCAATAGACATCTCTTGTTCAATAGAACAAATTACAATTATTAGAAGGCTATAATGAAAATTTACATTCAAGCCATATACTACGACCTTTGGCAGGCTATCATTAATGGATCCAAAAGACCCACCAAAACCGTTGAAGAAACAATTGTTTCTAAACCAGAAGTTGAATAGATAAAAAATGATAATCTACATTCAATTCGTAGACTACGAGCTTTGGTGGACTATTATTAATGGACCCAAAAGACCCACTAAAACTATCAAATGAACAATCGTTCCTAAATCAGAAGCTGAATGGACGAAAAATGGCATTAGATAGATTAAAAAAAATACTAAAGCTATGAATCTCATATATTGGACTTGACCCAAATGAGTTTAATAGGATTTTTACTTGTGACACCGCTAAAGAAATTTAGTACAGACTCGAAGTTACCAATGAGGGTACTAACCAAGTAAAATAGTCTAAAATAAGCATGTTGGTACATAATTATGAATTATTCAAAATGAAACATTATGAAACCATTTCTGACATGTTTACACGCTTTACTGATATTATTAATGGGCTAAAATTTCTTAGTAAGATTTATTCCAATGCAGAAATTGTGAAAAAAATTCTTAGGTGTATGCTTAAGAGCTGAAAAGTTAAGATCACAGCTATCCAAAAAGCTAAAGACCTCAACACTTTTAACTTGGAAGAACTTCTTAGATCTCTCATGACCCATGAGATAAATATAAAGATGGACGATGAGGATGACAATGAGAAGAAGAAATGCATTACCTTCAAATTCTCAACTCGTGACGAAGAATCCGACGAAGATTCCTCAAGTGATGAGAACGAAGATATGCCCCTCATTACAAAGAAATTCAAATGGTTTCTTAGAAATAAGAAACAAGGAGGAAGAAGATTCTTCAAGAAAGAAGGATATAAAGGCCCAAATTCAAAGGCAATTCTAGCATATTCAAAATCAATCACAAAAATGATGAAATAATTGCTATGAATGCAAAAAGTCTGAATACGTCAAACCTGAATGTCATCAGTTCAAAAAGGGTTTTAAGAAAGCCATGATAACTGCATGAGGCAAAAGTGATGACAGCAGCTCTGAGGACAAAAAAAGAAAAAAGCGAGGTTGCAAATCTATGCCTCATGGCTAAGAAAGATGATGAGGTAACCCATAACTCTTTCTCTTTAGATGAATTATAAAATGCATTTGAAGATTAACATAATGAATTGAGAAAAATGGGTGTTAAGAACTCTATTTTAAATAAGTTGGTTCTTTTCTCCTTAAGTGAAATATAAACTTTAAAAAATAAAAAACTTGCCTTATCAAAACAAGTTTATATTTTGAAGAAAGAAAAAAAAGCTTTGATTGGAAAGGTTGAAGATTTTACAAAAATTATTTACAAGTTCACTCAAGAAAAGAACAACTTAGATAAATTTCTCGGCATACAAAAATGTGTTTTTGACAAAGTCAAAATTGGGTATAGACCAAAGAATAAACAAAAGTTCTTAAGCAATATTTTTATCAAAGCATTTTCAAATCGTAAAAATGCTAACTATTTTCATTGCTATGAATATGGACACACTGTCACACATTATTCATATAGAAAATCTTATAATCTTCATGTCAAGAAAGTTTGGGTTCCTAAGGGAACACATTCTTAAGGAACTAACTCCAAATGACCCAAGAAAATTTGGATACCAAAAATCAAAAATCGATTCTCCTTGCAGGTATGTTTCAAGTCCTCATTCAAGAAAGGAATGCGGTACCTTGATAGTGCTTGCTCAAGACACATAACAGGCGATCAATCTATGTTTGCATCTCTCAAACCAAAAGATGATGGATTTGTAACATTCGGTAACAATAGCAAATGGAAAATTATAGGAATCGGTTGTATCGGTAAAATTCCTCCCCTTCTATTGAAAATATTTTGTTTGTTGATAATTTGAAGCATAACCTTCTTTGCATAAGCCAACTTTGTGACAAAGGCCATAAGGTTGTCTTTGATCATGTTAAGTGTATTACTGAAAATTTAACTAATAACAAAGTTATTTTTGAATGTCATAGGTATGAAAATGTTTATATATTTACTCTAAATGATTTTTCTAAAAATAGCACCAAGTGCTTAGCCGCCTTAAGTGATAATAGTTAGTTGTGGCATAGAAGGTTTGGACATGCACACATGAACTTGATTTCTAAACTTTTAAAAAAAGAATTGGTGATTGGGTTACCGAAAATCAAATTTAAAAAAGACAAAGTATGTGATACATGTCAACAAGGCAAACAAGTTAGAAGTTCTTTTCATTCTAAAATAGAGATTTCAACTTCTAGACCCTTACAACTATTGTACATGAACTTATTTGGTCCAACAAGAACTTTAAGTCTTGAAAGTAAGAGATATGTTTTTTTTATTGTTGATGACTTCTCTAGATAAGATTCTATTCTTAGCTCATAAAAATGAAATCTTTACATGTTTTGCAAAACTATCTCAGAGGGTTCGCTACAAGAAAAAAGATTATTTGCATCAAAACTTTTTATGTCATTGGCTTTTGCCGTCTCAAATAGTTCCTTTTGCCACTGCTAGAAATGTCGTCCCAAACAATAGGACATTTGCTTTGATTTTTTACCATCGCAAAAAGTGGCCATTTGAGACGATTTTTTTGCTATTGCAAAAAAAATGGTCGTAATAATAGTTTATTTGAGACGGTTGATTTTCGTCGTAACAAGAAAGTAGCAAAAATAAATCATTTGCGACGGTTTGTTTGCCGATGCAAAAAATTAGACGTAAAAATGAATCTTTTGAGACAATTTTTACCGTCATCAAAAGTTGGACGCAAAAAAAAGTCATTTAAGACAGTAATTTACTGTCGTAAGTAAATGGATGTTAAAAAATAGTTATTTGAGACGATTTTTTACTATCGTAAAAAAATGATCGAAAATAAACTAACGTATTTGTGCATTTTTATGAAGGTTTAATAATGATTATAATTTATTTATTTTATGTTATTTATTTATTTTAGATTTTTTTATCTTATTAATAAAAGTATTATCTTTTTAATATCTCTTATAGAAGAAAAATTAATAAAATTTAAAAACTCTATAGAAAGATAAAAAAATAAAAAAAATTAAAATTTATCTAAAATAATCTTATAAACTAAATTTATTTTTCTATATTTTGTATTTAGTAGTTTTTTAATCTTTTGATAAAAAAAAGTTATTTTTAAGTTTATCTCATGAAAATAATCCAAAATAAATAAATAAAAAATAAAAAATTTATATTTTAGAATTTTCTTATCGAGGAAAATTTTTAAAAAATTAAAAAAATCTTATTGAAAGATAATTTTTTTTACTTAAAACAAATTTATAAACTAAATTTATGTTTCTTTATTTCCTATTTAGTAGATTTTTTTAATCTTTTTATAAGTTTTTGTTTTTAAATTTATTTCATCAAAACAAATTTCAAATAAGTAAATAAATAATATATTAAAAAATTAAATAGTTTACTGAGCCTCCCCATCAAGTCTTAGCTCTTTAGTTGGTTAGTTTGTGGAGACTCGGTCTATGTTATTTATTATTAATATTAAATATTTTGTGGAGATCCAGTTTACGTTATTTATTATTAAATATATTTTATTTTTTAATAAATTTTATTAATGGATGATGAATATGGTTATTCAGTTAACTCGACATCAGGTCGGTATTCAAGTTCTACATGTTATTCAGTTAACTCACTTTTTATTTTATGTTTTAGTTATATGTCACTTTGAAACAATTCTATGTTGTCGATGATGAATATGGTTTGATAATGTTGAAGTTTGAGATGTAGTGAATTGTTTTAGAATTTAATTACTATTTGAATGTGATAGATAATAGGATTTAACACATAGGATGTTACTAATTGCACGTTTATGATGTGATTGTTTGGGTTTATGTGACTTTTTTCAGATTCTATTTTTTAACCTTTTTTTTGGTTTTGTGCAACTTTTTTCACCTTTTGATTCATTTTTTTAATTTTTTATGTGTAGGCTCCTCTTAATTAACTAGGGTCTAACAATATCAAATCTCGCAGTGGCAAAATAGTTGTGATTAATCATTTGTAAGTCAGTTAAAGTAATTAATCATCTTAAAAGCTATATCGAGGCATGGTCTCATGATGGGCTAAAAACTCTATTTATATGTTAATTTTCTTTTAGATTAGTTTATTTTACTTTAAATTTATGTCAATATTATCATCGATTTTATATTCCTTCTACTCTAGAAGGCTTGAGAACACTGATTGTTTTTGGGAGCACTAATTTTTTATTTTCATGCTTCTAGAATTTATCCAATATTGTAGCTAATTCTTGCATTAGCCTTCAAAATAAGAACATTCATTTTAATGTTCTCATCGCTGATTGCTGGAAAAGAATATTCATGTTCCCTCAGACAAACTACTGGCCTTGCTTTATGATTTCTAGTGATGAAAGATTATGTACTTAGGTATAGTATGAGATGGTATATTTGTAATCTTAATTAATAATAGAGATGTTTTACAATTTTTGTAGTAGTGTCAATTTAGTTTTATTTGTATATATTTATAATTTTTTGTATAATATATATTACTTTGGTAGGAGGTCAGTTTATGTTTGTTGACATGGGAGATTTTTAAAATATAAAACAAATAAGTCAAAGTGGTTTGCGAGCAAAAATGCTAGTAAGTTGTGCAAAAATCTTGTAAAGTTATTTTCTCTTGCATATTTTTTTTCTTAGTTACTATTCTTTACTTGTTTGCTTTCGTTATATTTAATTTTTATTATAATTTCTATAATTACATATAGAATGTTGTAAATAAAATTTATAAAAAAGTGCTACATGAATAAAGTGAGCCTTTTTTATTATTTTGTAACAGTCTACTCGGTGGAAGATGGTATTGTTCGTTTGAAGTAATTAAGTTATTTTACTGAGTGGCGTAGTGATAAGTTTGTAATTGATTTAAAATTTGTAATTTTTTAATTTTTTCGATATTAGTGGATAATATTTATGATTTTATATTCTTGATAATTTCAATTGATTATAATTTATCTGTTGGATGTTATTTATGAATTAGACGTGTTTATATTATTTAAATATAATTTTTGATATTTTATTTTAATTTAATAGATTTAGATGTTTGGATATTTTTGTTTCGGACAGAAAATTAGAAAAATCTATTATTTATTAATTTAAATTAGTTATTTGTGATTTTTTTTCTCGCAAATAACTATGTTTTTAAAATTTAGAAGAGTATTTGAGACGGCAAAGTAGCCGACGCAAAAACTATTTGAGACGGTAGTTTACCGACGCAAAAAGTGTTATTTTTGCGACAGTACTAGTAGCCGCCGCAAAAGAAATCATTTTTTAAAGTTTTGCAACGTTTTTTAAGCCATCTCAAAAAGTCGTTTTTGCCGACGCAAATTTATTTGAGACGGTAATTTTTAACGCAAATATTTTTTTGCCACCCCAGTATGTTCTACCCCCATTTGCCGACGCAAAATCGACGCAAATACTCTTTTGTGACGGAATGTTCTTGACGCAAAAGCCCCTTTTTTTAGTAGTAGTTCAAAATGAAAAAAAACTCAAATCACAAGTATCCAAAGTGATCATGGTAAAGAATTTTTAAATAAAAATTTTAAAAAATTTTATGATCAAAATAAGATTAACCATGTGAGACCCTGGTTCGTTTATTTTTTTGTGATATAAACATGTTTGACGTATTCCTTTTCGTTATATGTATATTCTCAATGAATGGTTTATGTTTCATTGTTGTAGAGCAACATGTGTAGATATGTTTTACGTTTTCTCGAGTTTTGTTAAGGTTTGTTTGGTTGGTCGTAGGGTTCAAAAACATGTTTTGATGCTGAAAAACCTATTCTAGTGTTTCCTAACTGTCCAGTCGACTAGATGGGTTTCCCCAGTCGATTGGATTGGGGATTCAATCGACTGGATTATGTCGATAGGGGTGTTTTGTAGATCTAGAACTCCTTCAGTCGACTAAATTGGCCCATTCAGTCTCCTGGATGCCCTGTTTGCCGTGGCCTATATATATTCCAGCGCCTGTTTTCTTTTTGAAAAACCATTTTCTCTCAAACTTTCCACCTTCTCTCTAGATCTTTGTTGTGCCCGGACCTAGTTTTTTATGATCAGCTTGTGGATCCTTACTATTTACGCTGTTGGCTTTGCTTCCATCCAGACAAATTCTCGTTCCGACAAAGTTTAATTTTTGAGGCTTCTAGTTTTAACTCTTCGAGGTAGGATCATAGACTATGTTGTTATTAAAAGGTGCTACATGCAATTATATGCTTTTTCACTTGTAAAAAATAATTTAAATGTTATTTTTTTAACGTTTAAACCTTGTTGTTGCATAAAAAGCATGTTTTTTACGCTTTTTTCTTGGTTTATTATATGGTTCGGATGTGTGGATGTCTGTGATTTTTAAAATGGTGGTTTTAAAAATCGAGATTTTGTGAAACTCTTGAAAACGTATTTTGGAGGTTTAGAGCTAACCCTCAAGGTTGAGTCTCAACTTTTTAAACGTTTTGATGGAAGCATATTTTTACATGCTTGTTGATCTCTATGGTTGATGGATTTGATCTCCTTTTATACATGTTGATGTATAATTGTTTGTTAGTTTTCATAGTTGAGCTACGTACTAATTTTTAATGATTCCTTAGATGTACCATGACAGCGAGTGCGTGAATTTGGGCTACTATTGCTCCTCGGTAGAAGTCTAAAAATGTTCGCATAGTGGGTCCTATGTGCCTTCGGGTTAATTCCCATAAACGAGGTGGTAGGTGCTTAGTACCCCCAGATTTTGAGCCCGTAAACTAATTGGTCGTTGTTGTAACTTTATATAGAACTTGTCATTACCTAACAGGTCTTAAATGATTCCGGGATAAGTGATGGGTAGGAGTCTATAATTGTTGCTTTTGTCCGTGTGTGCGGCAAAGTCAGTACATAAGATTTATTTTAGCTAGTTTTCCTCAGTTATGTGACTCGAGTGAAAAATACTATTTTGTTACTGTTTTTCCTTAACTGTAAAACAATATTTTCATTGTTGATGTGCATGATTTTAAGGATGAAAAAACTTGTGTTTTTCAAGATGGAAATTTTTTTTGGCTCCAATGATTGAGTTAGCCTCTCATATATGATTGCATATCCTGCCATATGGTTTTATAGTCCGTTTCAATTGGACTTCGGCTTACTGTGTGAATTTTGTGTAAATCTTTTTCCGGTATAGGTGAACATAAGGAATTGACCTAGAGATGCCCGTGGTGGCGAAAGATTTGTTCTAGTTTTCCTTTTGTTTTGATACATGTATTCTTACATGCGATGCCTGTTTTTGAAGGCGAGTTTTGTACGCCTTATGGCGATATACTTTATGCATGTATAGAACTGCATGCTTACAAATCATAGCTTCTCTGCTCCTAGAATTTCTCAATAAAATGGTGTTGTTGAGAGGAGAAACAGGACATTGAAAGAATTTGTTAGAACCATACTCTGTGAAAATAATATACCACGATACTTTTACGCCGAAACTGTCAACACCGCTTGTTTTATCATAAACAGAGTTATGATATGAGTTTCTCTAAAAAAAATCCCATATAAGCTATGGAATAGAAGAAAACCGAACATTAGCTATTTTCGAGCCTGTAAGTACAAATGTTTTGTTTTGAACAATAACAATGAACTTTCGAGCAAGTTCGACGTAAAATCTGATGAATGTATTTTTTTAGGATAATCTTTATCTAGCAAAATTTATAGAATTTTCAATAAAAGGACCCTAGTTGTTGAATAATCTATATGTGTTATTTTTATGAAACTAACATTGGTTATTCAAATAATTTTTGTGAAGATAACTTAATTGACATAGAAAAAAGTGTTGATATCTTCATTAAAGAAAAAGAAAAATCAAATCAAGAGGAAGCTTCAAATCCTCAACAAATTGAAGTCCAACAGGCTGCTGGATTTTCAAATCCTAAAAATTCAGATTTGCCTAAGTAGTGGAGGTATGCTCATGGTCACCCAAAAAATCTTATCATTGGTGATCCATCTCAATGTATCAAAACTTGATCTTTTTTACATAATATTTGTGGTAATCTGGTATTTCTTTTTCAAACTGAACCAAAATATTTTGAGAAAATCGAAAACGATGAGTTTTGGACATTTGACTATACAACAAGAGCTTAATTAATTTGAAAGAAATAAGATTTTAACTTTAGTCCCAAAATCTAAGAAACACTCTATCATCAGTACAAAATGGGTTTTTAAAAACAAAATGAATGAGAATAGAGTAATTCTTAAGAACAAGACTCGATTGGTAGCCAATGATTACAATAAAAAAGAAGGCATCAATTTTGATTAGACTTTTGCTCTTTGGCTAGGCTTAAAGTCATTAGAATGTTGTTTGCTTTTGTATGTTTTAAAATTTTCAAACTCTATTAAATGAATGTCAATAGTGCATTTTTAAATGATTTTATTTTAGAGAAAGTTTTTATAAAAACCTCTTAGCTTTGAAAACTCAAAATTTTCAAACAATGTTTTCAAACTTATCAAAAAAATTTATGGTTTAAAGCAAGTACCTAGAGTATGGTATTAAATGCAAAAGAAATTCTTGATTAAAAATAAGTTTTCAAGAGAAAAAATTGATACAACTCTTTTCATTAAATCTCAAAAAAATGATATACTAGTTATCCAAATTTATGTAAATGACATTATTTTTTATTTAACTAACGAAACTCTTTGCAATGATTTTGCTAAGTGTATGCAGAGAGAGTTCAAGATGAGCATGATGAGCGAGCTCAACTACTTCCTTGAACTTCAAATCAAACAAACTCAAGAAGTAATCTACATCAATCAAGTTAAGTATACATGGGACATATTGAAGAGGTTTGACATGTTGAAAGTAAAACCTATGGCAACTTTGATTTGTCCTACAACAAAGTTTGATAAGGACAAAGATGGTATAACAGTAGATGAAAAATAATATAGAGGTATGATTAGATCTTTATTATATTTAACTGCTAACCGTCTTGATATAATGTTCAGTGCATGTATGTGTGCTAGATTTCAATTAAATCCTAAAGAATCACATGTGACAGCTATTAAGCGCATCTTTAGATACCTCTTAAGTACGCAAAATCTTAGATTATTCTATCCTAGAGGATTAGCCTTTAAGCTATTTGGCTATTTAGATACTGATTTTACTGAATGTAAAGTGAATAAAAAAATACAAGTGAAACCTGTCAATTTCTAAGACACTCACTAATCTCTTGGTTTAGTAAAAAATAAAACTCAGTAGTCTTGCCTACAACCGAGACTGGGTACATAGCAGCTGAAACTGTTGTGCACAAGCTCTTTAGGTGAAACAACAACTAAATGACTATGTTTTTATTTAGATCATATCCTTAAAAAATGTGATAACACAAGTGCCATAAATATATCCAAAAATTCAATACAACACTCCAAAACCAAGCATATTGAGATTGGACATCATTTTATACGAGATCATGTGTAAAAAGGTAGTATCGAACTCGAATTCATAGGCACAATTACCAACTAGCTAATATTTTTACAAAACCTTTAAATGAAGAAAATATATGATATATTATAAAAGAATTTAGTATGTTATATGCTCATAATTCATGATTAATATGTTATACTAATCATGTCTTTTCAATACATTTCAATACTTTTTATTTTCTCCATTGATGTGTGAAAAGTGTCGACACTTGTGTGTTGAGTTGATTGAAAAACTATATGGAAGAGACACTACGAGAAAAAGTGTCGACCCCTTTCTATATAATGTTGACTTATATTCGTTGTCTGACTCTCGATAAATTTGTATCGACCCAAAACTTAATCGTGTCGACTCAAATAGGCGAAAGTGTCGACACCTTCTGAAAACGTGTCGACACAATTTTTATTTTTGAACACACATGCTCGCGAAAAAAGTGTCAACTCAACTGATATTTGTGTTGACACAAATCTTTATGCCTATATAAGAGACACAGACCCCATCAGTCGGATGGTTTCCTTTCTCACTCGCACGACTATGGGTAAAGGCAGTAAGAGAACTGAAGACGCTGGACCTTCGAACTATAGGGTTTCGAAAAGAAGAAAACAACCACGACGGCGACAACAAAGAAGACTGAAGAGGTAGCGATGATGGAGGTACTGAGTTTCAAATCTTCAAAGTTTCAACATCTTTAGTTCTCCTCCTTCGTCAACCGAAAGGTAATACCCAGCCACTCTGTTGATTTTTCCTTTTTCGATTCAATTGAAATGCGATTCAGAGACATTTTCTCTAGTTTCAGGTGGAAGAGACTTTTACAAACACGAGACCCACACTATCCTACTTTGGTCAAACTTTTTTATGTTCACTTCCACATTGAATCTACTTCAAGTACTACCATCACCACTTAGGTGAAAGGTACTGAAATACACCTAACCTCTTCATCTCTCAATGAAATCCTTTGTATTCTCAAAGGGGATATTTTTTGTCCCTTGCAACAAACATTCCATTGATGTTGAAGGTTTTTTTTTCATGATGTTGTACGCCAAATCTTTGAGGTTGATGAGATTGACCCATCAAAAATCCTTGAAGCAAACTCTCTCAAACCCGAGATGAGAATACTTCATCATATGGTCAATCACATTTTTCTACCTCAAATGGGTAAATTTGGCAATGTTTCTGACATGCGTATCTTCATTATGTGGTGTATCTTAGAACAAAAAAACCTTGACCTAGGTTTTCTGTTTATCTCTGATATGTTGCAAACTTATGGAAAATCAAACTCCTCCCTACCACACAGCATGTTTTTTACTCGAGTCTTTTGCCACTTTAGCGTAGGCTTGTCTACTGAGAAGATGGTTCCCTTCTCCAAACACGACTTGTATGGTGTTTTGACCCTAAATCATATGCAAATCTCAAAAGTTAAAGGTGTCTAGACCACCAGACATGGAACACCATTTGTTTCTCGCCATCCATCTGCATCCCAGGAATTCTCTCCAATTCATGTTGATTTTGACTCTCCTGCTCCTCCTTCTGTTCAACCTCACATTCCTGGACCCTCTAGTACTCCATTACATGCTCCTCCTCCTCTTGTTTCCTCTAATCTTTCATCTTCCCTATTTACCTCTTCTGCTTCTCAGTTTATTGATTTATCTGAAATTATTTCTTTGATCAATAGCTTTTCATCTTCTTTGTTTTTCTCCTTGGCTTCCTTTCAAGCTAAAATCAACTAATACCTATTTAACTTAAACAGCAATATCTCTTCTCTGTCTGACAAAGTGAAACACCTTGATAAGACAAATCGTGCTCTCCGATGTGATGTCGAGAACGCCACTGATGCAGTTAGAGCATTATGCAAGACTCTGGATGACAGCCTTATGTCCATTGTTAATTGTAACAAACCTATTCTACAGCAAGTGCAGAAAGAATATGATCAGGGCATCACCACCGCTATTTATAACAATATCCGCAAGGTTGAAGACCACTTGAAATGACTCCAAGAGGTCTTAGGCAAGCAATTCAAAGCCAAAGAGACCAAGGACGAGAGTTGCTTGCCTCAAACGTGAGGCTGATCTAGCTCTCGCTGCAACCTTAGATGTTATGGCTATCGCTAAGAAAAAGGATTAGCATGCCTATTCTTTTAAGGAGAGAGCCTCAGAAATACAGCAAAACCAGGACGCAAAAGTGAAAGGGATAAAAGAAAAGGTAAGATAAGTGGTGTGCAGTGAAGTAAAAAGTAAAGGGAAAAACATTAACAAACATTTATTCATTCAATAGTTTTTGATTTAGAATGAGAAGATGTAACAATTAAACATACATTTTTTTTATTAGTTTGTAATGATATGTGGTTGAAAAACATGTTCTCTTTTTCGTACTTTTCTCATGGATAAATGTTTATATATGTGTTTGTATATATACTAAATCCTATTTAGCATCATTTGATAGCATACCATTTATATATCTATGATTGATAGTTAGATTTTAAAAATTCACTTCACACATTTATTTTGATGCACAAATTTTTAAGAAATTCAGAATACTTCTGAATTAAATTTACAAATCAGCTTACAAAAGAATATTATACTGTTGAATGTATGCCTAATTATTATGAATGCATATTTTGTTTAAGACATATCAATAAAAAGAAAACTCTTATTAAAAAATATTTTTAAGTATTTTTTAAAAAATATTAAAATTGTTGTAATCATCAAAAAATAGGAGATTGTTAACCTGAAGGTTTTTTATTTTAATTTTGATAATTTTTATAATTTATTTTTCTAAGATTAAATGAATTTGAAAAAATAATATTTAAATTTTTTTTTAAAAAATGTTAACATAAATTGAACGAATAAGTTGACACAAATTAAACAAATAAGTTGACACATTTAACCAAAAAAAACAACATATCTCTAAAAAATAATTAAAACACCTAAATATTCTTGATTATAAAAAATATTATGTTAAATCCAATTAATAATTGAGTCAAAACTTTAAGGCAAAACATACTTGAATATATCAAATGTGTCAATACCTTTAAACAAATGATTTGATACCCTAACAGTTTGTTAAAGATATTTTTAGGACTAAGTATTTTGAGTCAACACAAATAACTTTTGAGTCAACACAAAAAAGCCGAACCTCTCTATAATACCCCGACCCTTCAAATAGCAATAATATTGTTCGCTTTTAGTGAAAGCTCTCACAGTTTTGTTCTTTTCAAAAAATCCATTATCCATCTTTGCATTGCACTCGACCAAACACGCTTAACTGCGAAATCTTGTTAGGGTCTCTACTACTTAAAAAAAAATCTCGTTGAATATAAAAGTTAAAATTTGTTTTTTTTATAATCCAAGAACTTTCTTTTTCTTTTTCGATGTGAGATACCAAAATATCACACTATCTGTACTCAAAAAAAGTCGACATAAATTGATTTTAAATCGATAAAAAAGTATCGAAACTACGTGCAAAATTTGATATGTCTGACACAAAATAAAATTCAAGTTGACACAAATATCCCGAACTCATCTGAAAAAATTTTGAATCGATACAAATATTTATTTATTTATTTCATTAATAAATAAATAAATCACTTAGACCCATTTTTATTGAATACTAACATTTATTTCATTATAAAAAATTAATTGTAGCAGACATTTTCGTGCAAAAAACACTCAAAAAAATATTTGTTCTCATGTAAAAAATATTTCACTTTAAAAAGCATTAATTTTTGTACAAAAAACATTTATTTTTTCCGTGAATAAACAAACACACTCAGACGTCAAAAAAATCATTTAAAGTTTTTTTAACAATTTTTTAAAGGTTGAAGCCTAGCGCGTAGCTCATGCCAATAGGAGTCTTGGGTTAGACTTGGAAAAAAACTCAACCAAATCGATCGGCCTGGGCAATATCGATGGGCTTTAGTACCAAACTGGGTGAATTAATAGGAAAAATTATAGATAAAACTGCTTTAATATTTTTTTCCTCTTAAATTTTATTTATTTTCAACTATAACTCAAAATTAATTTAATAAATCAATTATTTTTTGAAGCCGCCACACAAGTAATTGGCTAATATTTTATATTATACAATTTCATTATATATACAATATATATTCAATCTTTTATACAACTTTATATTTAATCATATAATTAATACATTATAATCTCATCAATAATATTATTATTTTTTCTTATTCAAATATTTAGTAATATAAATAATATTTTCAATTCCATCTACAAACTCAATTCTACTTAATTCCTTCAAATATCATCTAGAAAACAAACCCTATTGTATTAAGAAAACATAATTCATAAAATGCTCCTAACAAATAACAAAACCAACATTAACTTAAGAATTAACTTTTCTACTTTTGTTTAACAACTTTTAAACTAAGCTTTTTTACGCTAATTATTTGCATAAGAGCCTCACTTTTTTTACTTTTTATTCAAAATAAACAATTTTATCCTATTACATGTTTATTATTAATAATTACATATAATTAATAATTATATTAAATAAATTATAAATACAAAATAATATTGTATTTTAAAAATAAGAAATAATAAAAAGACTTAAAAATTTATGTTTTGATTTAAAGTCTTTTACCAATTGAAATTTTTTGATTTTTTAACTTTTTAGACCAAAATATAAAAACTAAAATTTCCAATAAAAGCATTATTATGGACAATAAGACCTTGTATTCAGCAAAATAAAATATTTTATTCTTTATTTACATTATTTTAATTTTAAAATTCGGATTAATTTTCAGAAAAAAAATATTAAAAATGAATACAATCGACCTTATATTTAAGGCATCCCAAATTCCCAAATTCCCACGTTATCGCATCAATAAAAAATTTATAATTGATATATGATTTTGTAAGCCCAAAACTTGTTTGGCCAACAAGAAAATGAACGGAAAAATCGAAATTCTAATCTGATCTTGAATCTTTTCCCTACACTCGTACGATTTCAAATACTTTACAATTACGTAAATACACAGCAACTAATTGATAGCTTTAATAAAATTTTAATACTGGACATACGTTTTTGGCCCCCAAAAACCTGTTTGGTTAAAAAGAAAATCAATGAAAACAGTGAAAATTCATGAGACAAGCAAATAACAACACGCAGGAAGCAAATCAATGACAAACAATAAATTCATCAAATACAGAAATAGATAGATAGATAGAAAGAGGGAGGGAGAGGATCGAATGTAGCGATTTGTTCGAGGCCGTAATCAAAACGAGAATGTATTTGAAAGGCACGGAGAATCGCATCGTTCGTACTATTGCCAACCTTCAATGCAAGGGAGATTTCGTCATTGATTCATAGACGCCCTTGCTCTGCAAATTGGCTCTTCCTTCTCAAACAAACGCAAACCAAAAAACAAACACAGAGACAAAGAGAACAGTGTAGAGAAAATTATTGATGGCGAGAAAAGAAAAGAGTATAGAAAATCGTTGATGGAGAACAACAAGAAAGCAGAGAAAAACGAAAACAGATAAAATCTTCGATTGAGAGTGGTCTGATGATGTCTAAGCCTGACATGACAGAAACCCTAACCCTAAGATGAAGAGGGAGACGGGAGATACAGATGATTCAAGGGTCATCGCCCTAGCTATATATAGCCGAACACGAGAGAAACCGTAACCCTAACTGGAAACGTAAAATATCTAAATTACCCATCAAAGATTCAAATATGACTAGTTTGTACAAATTTGTTGGCATTGGAAGTACATGGAAGATCGGATTTGGTGCGATATTAAATTAAACGGTTTTTCTAACAACAGTCTAATAGGCATTGTTTAAGATTTTCATACAAAATTATTTCTACTATTTTTTTGGATCAAGGTAATTCATTAGCCTATATTTTTTACGGGCTTTCAGTTAAAATTTTAAAAATTTAAATTTTAATGTGCAAGATTTATTAATAAAATTTTTGATGCATGAAATTCAATCGTTTAAAATATAAATAAATTTAATACAAACAGATAAATTTATATGTAATGCATACAGATAAATTTATTTGTCATCTTATTTTATAAAAAATAGATAAATTTTTCTGTATTATTTATATAGATGAATCTATCTATGCATTATTAAAACATGTATCAAGTATACAAATAAATTTAATAATGCACAGATAAATTTATCTGTCTTATATACATAAGTAGATAGATAAATTTATCTGTATGAAAAACAGCGTGTCTTTTTAAAACACGTATAAAACACACAGATATATTTATTTGTATGTTTATTTGTGTAAGACAGATAAATTTATCTGTATATCTTTTCAAAACACGTATAAAGTATACAGATAAATTTATCTGTATATTTATTTATGCAAGACATATAAATTTATTTATGTACTATATACATGTATTGAAAATGCACAAATAAATTTATCTATTCTAGAGTCTAATTGGATCTCGTACTTTAAAACTGGATCTCCCGCGTTAAAAATTTTGTTAGTGAATAAAAAACAAAATCGTCGTTACTTTAAGAATTTAAGACTAATTTTTTATATTTTTTAATATGACCATTTTTATCTTTTTATTTTTAATTGCAACGAAATCCCTTAGCCTACGATTTCTATAAGATTTGCTTGGCTTATTGCACAATAATCTCCTTGTTTGGATGTCTAATTCTTTATTGTTTTTAAGAGGTTTAATTTTTTTTTAAAAAAAAAAAAGAAAAAGTGAGATAATTTGAGTTAATTTATTTAGAAATTTTTTTTATTAAAATATTTATTATGCTTTTATATTTTGCTTTTAAATTATAGTGTTTTAAATAGAGATTTTTTAAAAAATTTGGGTATATTACACTTACACCTCTGTATTTAAGAGTTATATCACTGTCACCCCCTTTATTCTCTTGAATATCACTACACCTTCTTACTTTTTAATTTTTGTAACACTTTGATTCAACAGTTAACTTTTCGTTAATTTTTTGACAAAAAAATAGTATTTTTACACTTACACTCCCTGATTTCTTTGTTTTTACGCTTACAACCCTTGTTTTCTCTATTTTTTGTTTTTTGTTTTTTTTAATTACAAAATTTTATTTAAAAATTTTTAATTAAAAAATAAAAAATTACTAAATA
>JAOTRH010288220.1:0-38697 GCA_034768845.1 Heliamphora exappendiculata | reverse complement strand
ATAATAAAACCCAAGGAAAATTAGAAAAAAAATCAAATAAAGGAAACCAATCCCCCCCCCCCCCTCTTTTTTTTTTTTTTTGTGTGTAAACAACCCCTTAAGACAGTCAATTTATACCTCAAAGGACAACCCAAAAATATTTAAGAAAAACTCCGTTCTGAAACAATTTTCAATAAAACACCACCCAGCAGAGTCCGCTCGAGCGGAGTCCTCATTGCTCGAGCGCTGGGACACCCGAGAGTTCATTGCCCAAAAGTTTGAAATTTTTTCTAAGTGTTGGAAAATCACCCATTTTCTCATCATTTGAACATGGTTTTTGATAGGTAAACTTGATTAAGTAAAACATACATTTGAGAAAAAAACTACCACCTTTCAACCCAA
The DNA here is from genome assembly GCA_034768845.1 of Heliamphora exappendiculata. Taxonomy (NCBI): domain Eukaryota; kingdom Viridiplantae; phylum Streptophyta; class Magnoliopsida; order Ericales; family Sarraceniaceae; genus Heliamphora; species Heliamphora exappendiculata. The sequence continues at coordinate 38,316 of JAOTRH010288220.1, read as the reverse complement.
GAACCCGAAATCAAACTTCAATATCAAGATACATTATTTAAAAATTAAAACTTTCAACGCATAAACCGAACGAAACGTCCTCACATACATACATAACATGAATATACAGCCTTAAAGCCTTACAATACGGGTGTTCTAACCCAAAATACAATAATCCAAGTATTCTAAAAGAAAACAAGAATTACATCTTTACAATTTCATTTCTCAAAAATATGCTATCAAAGAAAGCGTAGTTCTATTAGTTACTCAAAAAAGGTTCAACGACCATCACCTTACTCCAACCTCTTCTTCCCGCTATCACCTGAAATGTTGTTAAACATCATGAGACGAAACTCGTAGGAATAAGACTAACGATGAACGTACGCATGACATGCGAGTATGGTTATGCGGGATGCAACATATAAGTTTATTCGAAACCAACATCATTTGTCCCAAATCAAATTTCCATCACATAGCCGAGTTTTCAATAAATAGTTATAGTTTAATGTTCCATAGTAAAGTTAAATTAACCATTATAACCAATCATCTCACTATTTCCAAACCAACCCAATGCATTCCCATATTCTACCACTTTACCCATTAATCCAATTAAGATTTACCAACCTAATTTATTCATCAATTCAATCAAGTACGAAAGTCAGACGATGCCTATAGACTCAGGCATATTTATTGCCATCGGGCCACGTAAGGTCCGATGAATAAATACCCATTCTACACCCCAACACGGAGAGCACACATTTTTTGTTTTCCTCGGAAATATCGATGGGTGGACCGCCCAAGAGCACGCTTTTACGGGGATTAACCCGAAGGAAGGGCCTACCTTACATTGCGCAAGTTTTCCTCTTTTATCGAGGAACAACTCGTGCCCAAACTTAATCATTCAATTCAATCACACGGTACTTTAATTATTTCATTTCATTAACCAAAATGAGTCCAATCGTCAACTCGGTTCCTCTCACCAAAACCCATATCACTATGGTTCGAAACCTAACCATCACACGTGTCTTCCGATTTTACAATAAAACCCCCAATTTTAACACCCGACATTGCCATGTGCCACATAAACTCATGGAACGTATATGCAATAGGTTACAACAACCCTTAATTTAACCAAGAATTACATCAATTTCAACATATGGGTCCCTTAGCCGCAAAATTCCTAATTTTCATAGTTTTAACTCAAATCCAAACATTAGCCCACTATTTTTCAAATCCAATCGTATCCCACAAACAACGTAAAAATAGAATCATGTTAAATCTTCCATAGACCTAAGATTTAACCTTCATTAACATCAAACCCTAACCTAAGGCTTCGAAAATATCATTTTCATACTTTTACGTTCATAAAATCGAAAATACAACCCAGAGCATATAGATGTTCAAGGATAGTCATAGATTCTACCTTTGTAATGATAGATCCCCAAGAGAAACCCCCAAATAAGCTCAAACCAAGTGAATCTCCAACCGAAGGGTGAGAAGGGAGCCTCCAACGCCAAGATCGAGCCTCTAACGGGTATTCCACTGGGAGAAAAGTAAGAAATCACTCCCAGAGGAGCAAGGAGAGGCTCAAAGGGGTGCCAAGAGGTGTTCTAGGGCTTAGAACATCAGTTTAAAGAGAGAGAGAGATGAAAAGAATGAAGATGAAATGTTAAAACCCATAACTTAAAAATTATACGCCGACAGTCCGCTCGAGTGGACCCCCCACTACTCGAGCGGCTCCAAACCCAGAAACTCTCTGCCACCTGTTCACTCGAGCGGTTTACCCTCCGCTTGAGCGGTCACACTGGGTTAAAAACCCAAACCAAGGATGCCACAACTGAACCAAAACATAAGCCAAACACCTTACAACAACGTTCTTATGTATTACTCAACATTTAACCACTGTCAGTAAACATATACAGGCTCAAGTTTTAATTTTTATGCATGATCTATATATTTAACCGTTCCCACCGAACGTAACATACTCGTTTTCATTAATACTAAAAACTAACAAGGGACCGGGTCCCCACAACCTCCCCACTCAGGAGATTTCGTTCCTGAAATTACACATGCATCAAGAACTAAACAACCTTCTGACTCTCGCTCCCACGTGGCTTCTTCAACGTTGTGATGAAGCCATAACACTTTCACATACTAAATGGTTCTCCCTTGTAAGACTTGTTCTTTGGTATCAAGGATTCTTACTGGTCTCTTCTCGTAGGTAACATCATCCTTTACCCTCAACTCCGTCGAATCCAAAACATGAGATGGGTCCAGGTCATACTTACGCAACATAGATACATAGAAAACGTTGTGCACGGAGGCTAACTGTGGTGGCAAGGCCAAGCGATAGGTCACCTCTCCAATTCTATTAAGGAACTCAAACGGCCTGATGAAACGCGGTGATAACTTCCCACTCTTACCAAATCTCATTAAACGTTTTTTTTTGTGAGACTTTCAAGAACACGTGGTCTCCCACCTCGAACGGTAATGGTCTCATTCTATTATCTACATAACTCTTCTGACGGTTTTGGAAGGTCACTAAACGCTAATGGATATTGATGATCTTTTCTGTGGTTTCGCACACAAACTTGGGCCCTAACATGACTGTCTCACCAACGTCAGTCCAACAGACAGGTGACTTGCAAGATCTACCATACAATGCCTCGTAAGGCGCCATCTCAATGCTCGACTGATAACTATTATTGTAGGCAAACTCTAGCAACGGCAAATGATCTTCTCATAACCCCCGAAAGTCTAAAACACATGCTCGCAACATATTCTTGAATATCTGAATGGTGCGTTCCGACTGGCCATCCGTCTAGGAATGAAAAGCAGTACTAAGAAAAAGGCTCGTCCCCATAGCTGACTGCAAACTCCATAAAAAAACATGACATGAAACGAGAATCTCAATCGAAAACGATGGAAACCAGCACTCCGTGGAGTCTAACAATCTCCCTCACATAAAGCTTGCTAAGCTTATCAACCGAATCCATCATGCGAATAGGTAGGACATGTGCTGACTTGGTCAATTTGTCCACCACAACCCAAACGGCGTCATGCCCCCTTGACGACCTCGGAAAGCCCGAAACAAAATCCATGGTAATATTCTCCCATTTCCACTCTAACACTGACAACAGCTGCAACTAACCTACTGGTTTCTGATACTCGGCCTTCACTTGCTGGCAAGTAAGGCAATGCGAGACGAAAAGCATGTCTTTCTTCATACCCCTCCACCAAAACTGCCTGCGTACATCATAATACATCTTAATGCCACCCGGATGCACCGCTAAACGTGAGTAATGAAACTCATGAAGCACGTCTCCATGACACGCTTCCAGCACAAAGATTCTCTCCGTAAATCTCAAACTCTGAAAACCCAACGTTGCAATCCTATCTTTGATCGAAGGTCAAAGAACCCTTTCAAATCGCTTGGTGCGCAACTCTTCCGTTAACACCATCTCAGTTGCAAACCGCAACAGATTCGCGAACTTGGCCTCATACTGGACCACGGTAAGATTCCCCTGAATAAGGGAGAGAAACTCCTCCCGATACGTATCGCTTGATGAACCCGAAAAGTACTTTTCCAAGAAAACCTTAGTAAAAGCGGTCCACGTGCCATCCACGGTGGTCTTAGCAAACTTTCACCACTCTCTTGCATCCTCCCGAAGTTGGAACACCGCCAACCCAACATGCAATTCATCCTCCCCGATCTTTAGGGTGTCTAAGATCGTCGTGGTCACTTCCAACCACTCGGTAGCAACTTTAGGGTTTGACTCCCCAGAAAAGGTTAGAGCATCCAACCGCCGGAATTCTCTCATTGCCGCGGAGGCCCTTGGCTCGGGAGCCCTTGCTTCAGCCCTAGTCGCCTTGGTTATCACTCTCATTGTAGCAAGCATCACCTAAACAACATCAATACTGCCCACTCATTCCTGCGGGCATGAACATCTCCTTCTTTCGAAACCTGGGCGTACGCACGACCCCAGTCACGACCTCAGCCCCTACCAGGTCTCGATAACATGACTCTAAGAATAAGAAGGAACAATGAGAGATATCAAAAACACAGCTTACAACCACTCATCTCTCACGGATTACACCATTTCTCGATGAGATACCGCTCAACACATATCATCACATCAACACCTCTTATGCAACACATAAGAAGGAGAACTAACTGGAATGGCACGGCTCTCCAGGTAAATCGCTTGGATTTCTGATTAGAGTAGACGTCAGCCAAATGACTTTCTAATTCAAACCCCAAACTAGTCAACCGGTCGCTCAAAGGCCACACACATCATCCTAAGAGTCCAACTTCCATACCCAAATATCACATAGCATGCAAATATCAAGTTATACTCAAGATATTTGATGCTAGCACACCAAATCATGAATGTCGCACGTCAATGCAAACTCTCATGCAATGGATCAACCACTCCCACAGTTCCTAGGTATTCGAATCTAAAACTCTGATACCAGTCTATAACGCCCCGATTTCGAGATAATAAAACCCGAGTAAAATTAAAAAAATACTCAAACAAAGGAAACCAATCCCTCCCTTTTTTTCGTAAACAGTCCCTGAAAACATTCAATCTATACCCCGAAAGATAACCCAAAAACATTTAAGAAAAATCCTGTTTTGAAACAATTTTCAATAAAACGACACCTAGCGGAGTCTACTCGAACGAATTCCTCACCGCTCGAGCAGTGGGGTACCTAAGAGTTCACTGTCCAGAAGTCTGAAAATTTTTCAAAGTGTTGAAAAATCACCCATTTTTCTCATCATTTGAACATGGCTTTTGATAAGAAAACTTGAGAAGTAAAACATACATTTGAGAATAAAACTACCACCTTTCAACCCAAGAACCTGAAATCAAATTTCAATATCAAGATACATCATTTAAAAATTAAAACTTTTAACTCATCAAACGAATGAAACGTCTTCACATGCATACATAACATGAATATACGGCTTTAAAACCTTACAATACGGGTGTTCTAACCTAAGATACAATAATCCAAGTACTCCAAATGAAAACAAGAATTACATCTTTACAATTTTATTTTTTAAAAATATGCTATCAAAGAAAGTGTAGTTCTATCAGTTACTCAAAAAGGGTCAAGCGACCATCATTTTACTCCAACCTCCTCTTTTCGCTATCACCTGAAATGCTGTTAAACAACATGAGTCGAAACTCGTAGGAACAAGACTAACGTGAACGTATGTATGACATGCGAAGATGGTCATGCAGGATGCAACATATAAATTTATCCGAAACCAACATCATTTGTCCCAAATCAAATTCCCGTCACATAGCCGAGTTTTCAAGAAATAGTTGTAGTTCAATACTCCATAGTAAAGTTAAATTAACCATTATAACCAATCCTCTCACCATTTCCAAACCAATCCAATGCATTCCCATATTCCACAATTTTACCCATTCATCCAATTAAGGTTTACCAACCCAATTTATTCATCAATTCAATCAAGTACTGAAGTCGGATGGCGCCTATAGACTCAGACGTATTTATCGCCACCGGGCCACACGAGACCGAGGAATAAATACCCATTATATAGCCCGACACGGGGAACACACATTTTCAATTTAACTCGAAAGAAGGACCTACCTTACATTGCGCAAGTTTTCAGTCTTTCACCGAGAAGCAATTCGTGTCCAAACTTAATCACTCAATTCAATCATACGGTAATTTAATTATTTCATTTCATTAACAACCAAAATGAGTCTAACCATCAATTTAGTTCCTCTCGCCAAAACCCATATCACTACGGTTCGAAACCTAACCACCACGCGTGTCATCTAGTTTTACACTAAAACTCCCAATTTTAACATCCAACATTGCCATATGCCACATAAACTCATGGAAAGTATATGCAATAGGCTATTACAACCCTTAATTTAACCAAGCATCACATCAATTTCAACATATGGGTCCCTTAGCCCCAAAAGCCCTAATTTTCATAGTTTTAACTCAAATTCAAATCCTAACCCACCATTTTTCAAATCGTAACCCTAGGTTACGATTTAAAATTGGCATTTTTAAATCCTCCATATATCTAAGATTTAACCTTAATTAACATCAAATCCTAACCTAGGGTTTCGAAAATGCCATTTTCATACTTTTATGTTCACAAAATTAAAAATATAATGCATATCATATAAATATTCAAGGATAGTCATAGATCCATAAGAGAAACCCCCAAACAAGCTCTAACCACGTGAATCTCCAACCGAAGGGTGAGAAGGAAGCCTCAAATGCCATGATCGAGCCTCTAACGAGTATTCTACTGGAAAAAAAGCAAGAAATCACTCCAAAAGGAGCAAGAAGAGGCTCCAAAGGGGGTGCCAATAGGTGTTCTAGGACTTAGAACATTAGTTTAGAGAGATAGAGAGATGGACAAAATGAAGTTAAAATGTTAAGACCCATAACTTATAAGCTGTACACCAACAGTCCGCTCGAGCAGAGCCCCCACCGCTCGAGCGGTCCCCAAGCCCAGAAGCTCTCTGCCACCTTTTCGCTCGAGCGAACCGCTACAATGGGTTAAAAATCGAAACCAAGGATGCTACAACCGAACCAAAATATAAGCCACATACCTCACAACAACGTTCTCATGCATTACCCAATATTTAACTACCGTTAGCAAATATATACAGGCTCAAGTTTTAATTCTTAAGCATGATCTACACATTTAACCGTTTCCACCGAACGTAACATACTTGTTTTCTTTAATACTAGAAACTAACAAGAAACCGGGTCCCCCCCCTCCACACACACACACACACACACACACACACACATATATTATTACGTCAAAAAATCAAGTAGGTAAGATCTTGTTTAGTTAAACTAAAAAAGACCTATATGTTAACAACTTTGAAGTAAAGGTGTTTTTGTTTTATACTTCTAAATTTAGTTTATATGATTTTGTTTTTTTTTTTGTCTAAAAAAATATATCTATCCTTTTTTTCTTAGAAAAATGTTATATTGAAAGACTAGTACAAGTCAATTAGCTAATGGAGAAAGTAGAGATTGAAAAAAAATTGTGCTAATCTTAAAAAATATAAAATAAGTAATGAGCATAGGTGTACTATTATTACCGAACCGGGGACGAACGGAGGAATGTAGGAGTCGTAGAAGCGGCGCATGCGGCCTCGCATGTAAGGATCGCAAGAGAGGTAGAGGTTCTTCACCAGCAACGCGCATGACCCCTCCGGAGCCTTCAGCTTAATTTTGTTACCCACAATTACCTCCATGTCTGTCTCCTTTGGTATTCCATCTATGAACCCTTTGAATATCACCTGCTTGTTTTCTGTCTCTGCTCCTACTTTTCCTGCTGCTTCTTCTTCCACGTCCATTATTTCTCTTCTTTTCTTGATCTGTTATCTGATTCAGTCCGTCGATGATGAACCCTTACCCACCGTCCTCCGGCCGGGGCGGTTCGCTTGAAAGTAAGTTTCAATAGATTCTACTGATATAGTTCTGGCTTCTGGACATATCAAACCGCGAAGGAAAGGAAAGCCTCGAGCTTAAATTGTCGATCAGTGAGTCAAAGAACAGTTTCTGCTATAACGGAATTAATATGAGGGTTCGATCCGGACAGGTTTGGATCAAAATGGCAAATGCTGCAGGTTTGGATTAAAATTTGCGAAAGCTGCAGTCAGAACTAAGGGTTTCATATTAATTTTGTTTATTTTCCGTAACACGATTTGTTTTGCCCGCCATATGTGTCTACTCAAGCTTTTTCTTTTTTTCTTTTTTTCTAAAATGACTACTTAAGTTTTTTTTTTAAGTTACATTTGATTAATCGAATTAATAATAATAAATAAATAATTTTATTTAATAAATATTTTTATAAAATTAATAATAAATATATTATTTATATCATATTTTTTTAAGTATCATGTATCTCACATTTTGTAAAATTAATTATTTAATAGATGAATAATTTTCTATCACTTATTGAATTCAAATAAAAAAAATATAATTTCACATGATATATAAATTAATTTAATATCTAATCCGGTCAATTAAATATGTACTTCGATCTTTAGTTAAAAATACAAGAAAAATTAATATGAATCGTTTAATAAATAAGTAAGAAAATTAAACTATTAATTTTTAAAATATTATACTTAAACTCTTACCGCTTTTAAAAAATAATAACATCTATTATTTATAACTTATTTACAATTATTATTAACAATATATAATTATTATTTTTAACAAAATAAAAAATAAAAAGTTAACTTTTTTATTCAAACAACTAATTTAAAAAAAAATTAGATTAAAAAATAATTTACAAAATAATCTACTTTCAATTAAATTTAACTTTTTAATTAAAAATAAAATAAAATAAAATAAAACATTTAATTTTGTTTCCGATCGGGCCAAGTCAATCTTGGAACTATTTTGAATTTGGGGTCCTAACAGTTAAACATTAGGACTCCTGGAAGGTTTTAAAGAAGTTCTGCCCATAATAAAGAAAACAAAATAAAAAACAGGAAGTTTAGACACTTTATTTGGTAGCTTAATTCTAAATTAAGTTTTTTATTTTTTAATTTAAGCTAAATAAGTAAAAAAGATATTTGGTTAAAAAATAATTTTAATCCAATGTGTAAAGATAAAAGATTGTTATTAAATAATTAAATCTTCTAGAACTTTAAATTAAAAAAATAGATCAACTCAAAATTTCTTTTCAAACGAAGCCTTATGTCACAACTCCCCAGTTATGCTCACTTAACACACTAGCCACACGCACGCGGTCTCACCGTCGCCTACTTTTCTATCACCTACTACTCCCTATAGCTTCCAAATTTTATGCATCAAATCACATGCCAACTAACCTGTTGGCACGTGGTGGCGCAGTTCAGTGATCTGATTGCTGTTGCCCCCACATGTCTTTAGGTTTAAATTTTAGAGTTTTTATTTTTTATTTTTTACTTAACTATCTAAAAAAAAATTAACCTTGCTTGGCAATTTTGGGTTTTTTTTAGCCATAGAATAGGTAGATTATGTGACAAACAAAAAAATTTTAAAAAAATTAAAAAATTAAAAAATTAAATTAAAATACAAATTTTTAGAATTCTTTTGTTTAAACTCTTATCTCTTTTAAAATATAAAATGTTCATATTTAATAACTTATTTACTATCAATATCAGTTATATATAATTATAATAATCAATCATACAGAAGGACAATATTATTTAATTTAAGTAAAAAATTAAAAAAATTAATTTTTTACTCAATCAACTAATTTTGAAAAATTAGCTTAAAATTAATTTACTAAATAACCTACTTTCACTCAAAATAAGTTTTTTAACTAAAAATTTTAAAAAATTAATTTTTAAACTAATTACCAATCAAACCCTTACGGATTATCAAAAAATCAACCATCATAACTTCGATATGTTAGTTGAATATTTTAACAATTTAAGCTGAACAAAATTGAGTGTATATAATTTTTCTTTTGTATATGCCCGCGAGAACCATGCGTGTTTTTTATTTTTGGCTATACATATATATTCATAAATAAATTGTCCAAAATTTTTTTTTTTATAATTGTCTTTTTTGCAATAATCCTGATGAAGAAAATACCACTTCAAATTGAAACATGGAAGGACATTAATTTACGTACTACTATAATTGTCTTCACAATTTTAACTAAAATTTTAAACAATTTTAACTAAAATTTTAATAAATAATTTAAAATCTTAACACGTAAACTCATAAATTGAGCTAACATATATTGTTATTCATTTCTTTTGTAAATAAATAAACAAATAGTTAAATAAGAAAAAATATGTACAAGAAAAATAAGAGGTGGGTGTCATCCAATTAACGGTATTATAGAACTAGAAAGGTCATGTGCCGGTAAATGAAGGACAAATTGGGGATATCTATAACTGGATTGGATTAGTTTTCTGATTTTTTTGACTATTTTTAAACTGTAGCACAAACTAGCCTGTTAATTTATATTATATAATTCACTCAATCCAATCTGCTCCTATTCTGCACGATAGGGATTGGCTTAGTTTGGATAAGTGCGATTTGCGAATTAATTCTTTTTTTTTTTTTTGGCACTAAAAATCTTATGATGTTAGGTACTGATAGTAAGCTTTAAATGGGTGGGATGGGATCAACCTCCTCTCGCGTGGTTGACTAAGTGTTGACTAAGTGATTCTTACCTATCCTATTTGACATGAATGACTCTAAGTGATTTGAAATTCAAAACGAATCATTAAAAATAAATTTTTATAATTTTTTATATGCAATAATTTTAAGAGTTTTAATGAATTAAAATTTTATCTAATTATTTTACAATTTAACAATATTTAATTTATAATCAAAATAGCTCAAAAAATAATTAAACATAGAAAATTCAAATATGTCCACTATCCACGAGGACAACCAAAACTTATATTTTTTTAGTAGAAACTTTAAAAAGAAAATAACAAATCGAAAAAGATTTAAAAAAATTATCTACTAAAAGCTTTATACATACAATAAATAATTATTATAAAATATAAATCATGGCATTTAATCATTCAATCGTTTAAAAATAATCACAAACTAAGATAATCATATATTGTATATAAATAATAGTATTATAATAAACATATATTAATATAATAAACATATAAATGATATAAACATATATTATATATAAATAAAATTAATATAATAAATGAACTTAGAAGTCAAGAAGTTGAAACTTACCTTGACATTCGCACAAAACAAAAAAGTTGAGCTTGAGCCGCTAACCTTCAAGAAACAAAAAAGATCACCAAAAATAGACAGAAGCTCATTAGTTCAGGCCTCAGGCGTTCAGCACTAGCAGAGCGGATAGAGACAACAGCAAGCAACGCAGGTCGACTTTGATTTCGAATTTCCCTTTTCTATTTCCATTGCTTTCTATTTCAATTTTAGCTACAGCACTGCTTTTGATACAAGCTTTCGCCTTTCGATTTAGGTTTTCAGATACAAAGCTTTCGAATTTCTATTTTTGCCGCTTCAGTTCTTCTTTTGATCGTGTGTAATGTTATGTAAATATTAATTTTTTTAAAAAAAAATTAGGGGCCCCTAATTTTTGCAAAAATTTGGGGGCTCAAAGCCATTACCTTATGGGCTTTATCCCAAGGCTGACCCTACTATTTGAAGTCTACAATTACTCAATCTACCATACTGCAATAGTAACTATCATTGTTAGAACTATAGGGGGTTTCAATCAACAAACTCTCGATATGATATTTAGATAAACGATCATGAACACGAATAAGGAATAGAAATAAGAAATAATCACGCATAAAAAATACATGATGTACGTGATTCGACAGTAAAGCCTACGTTCACAAGTGCTACAGGTTTTCACTATGATGATAAAAAATACAAGTTATAGAGAGTTTTAGGCTATTTTTGTGCCTCTCACAGGTTTATCAATCCAACACTAACCCTGAATACTACAACATAACGATATAAAAACCCTAGATTAAAAATAATCTGCGCCGGTGACGCTCAAGCGCTCATCGAACGCTAGCTTCTGGATTGACTGGCGCTCAAGCGCCCAGTAAGCGCCCAACGAGTGCTAGCTTCTAAACTGACTAGTTCTTAAGCGCCCAGTGAGCACTCTGCTAGCGCCAACTTCTGAAATTTCGTGGTCGGTGCTTATTAGGCTCCACATATCCCAGCAATCTTCCACTTGGAGACTAATCCAGCAACTGACCCAATATCGTTATTAGAAAAATTTCACCGTTACACAACAAATAAACCCAACAGTATCAAACCCCGTCTTCGAGCTAGAAGACCAACTAAAGTCGATCATAGTTTTAGTTTCTTGATGGTGACTGTCTTTGTCAACATGACGAATGGATTCTCACTGCCACGGATTTTCTCTAGAGATAACACCTCTTTGTTCAAAAGCGAGCGAATGAAATGATACATCAATTGAATGTGCTTCGTCGTAGAATAAAACATGGGGTCTTCACAAGATGAATGGAATCTGTCACTAAAAAGAACATTGGCCTTCTTCTTCTTATCCAATTCATCTAGAAAACACTATAACCAAGTCAGCTCCTTACTGGTTTTAGTAACAGTGACATACTCGGCTTCCGTCATAGCTAGAGCCACTATCTTCTGCAATTGAGACACTTAACTGACTGTCGTACCCCTCAATGTAAACACATATCCAGTTGTACTATTTTTATAGTTTGTGTACCACCCAAGTTTGAATTCACATAACCGTGTAAATCCATCGAACTCCGTCTACAACACAACGCTGCATCTGTGGTACCTCTCAGATATCTGATAATTCATTTCACTGTTTCTAAATGCTGCTTTCCAAGATTGCTCATGTACTGGCTGATGACTCCTACTACATGTGATATGTCCATCTTGGAATAAACCATAGCATACATTAGACTTTCGATGGCTGAGGCGTATGAAACCCGTTGCATGTACTCTACTCCTCTTTGATCTTAGGTGACTAATCCTTGGCAAGTTGAAAGTGACTAGCCAAGGGTATATTCACAGGTTTTACATTCTATATGCCTAATCTGTTCAGAGTCTTCTTCACATATTCCCTTTGTGACAACATCAAAGTTCTTATAACTCTATTCCTTCTAATCCTCATTCCAAGAATCTATTTTGCAGTACCCAGATCTTTCATTTCAAACTATTTTGACAGCTGACCCTTTCTTTTTCTTGCTTGACCCGGCAATAAGAATTTCGTTGACGTACAAAAGTAAAATGATGTAACTGTTATTAAATCTCTTGAAATAGCAACAATGATCTATCTAGCATATGAAAAAATAATTTTAACTGATAAACCCATCGAATTTCTTGCATCACTGTCTCGATAACTGTTTCAAACCATACAAGCTCTTCTTGAGCCTATATACCATCTCCTCTTTTCCACGTGCTATAAATCCCTACGGCTACTTCATGTAAATACCTTCCTCCAAATCACTATGAAGGAATGCCATCTTTACATCCATTTGCTCAAAGTATAGATCTTCAGTTGCCACAATTCTCAGCACAATACTAATTGTCGTTAACTTCACAACTGGAGAAAATATTTTTGTGTAGTCGACACCTTCTCTCTGTTGAAACCCCTTCACAACTAACCTGACTTTGTACCGCTTGTTATCGTTACTTTCTTCTTTGATCCAGTAAACCCACTTGTTATGCAAAGCCATTTTTTCCTGTGGTAATTATGCTAATTTCTTAAGTCTAGTTTTTCATGAGAAAATTCATCTCATCTTACATAACTGACTCCCACATGACAGAATCACTAACCTGTAATGCTTCGTCACTAACTTTTTTTCGAACTCAGCATGTTCAGAATCTATAGGATAAATATCAGAAACAACAGTAATATCCTTATACATGACCTTTTCATTGAATACAACATCCCTACTACGAATGATTTTCTGATTCTGATAATCCCAAAATCGATAACAAAACTTATTTGTGTTGTATCCAATAAAAGTGCATTTGACATACTTAGGTTCTAGTTTATTCATATCACAAGCATTGACATGAACATAGAAAACACAGCCGAAAACATTTTAGAATGACAAGTTTACCTCCTTACCACTCCAAGTTTTTTCAGGTATCATTCCCTCTAAAGGGACTTATGGACTACGATTTATCAAGTAAGCTCCATCAGCCCAGAACATTTGTGGCAAACCAGAGTTAATTCTCATGCTTCTAGCATGTTCATTCAATGTTATATTCATCCGTTCAACAACTCCATTGAGTTGAGGTGTTCTTAGAGGAGTCTTCTCCATCTTGATTCCATTCAGAGCACAGGATTCTCCAAACTCGGTATCAATATACTCCCCAGTATTGTCGAATCTCAAGCACTTGACTTTCAAACTTGTTTCATTCTCTACCAAAGCTTTAAACTTCTTGAAAGTAGCAAACACATTGAATTTTTTTTTCTCCAAAAAGTAAACCCATACCTTTCTCGTCGAATCGTCAATGGAAGTATCGAAATTAGATGAACCCCCAAGTGACGAAACTGGTGTAGGTCCTCATACGTCTATATGAACAAGCTCCAACATCTCTATTTTCGAAGTTTCACAGGCATTAGAAAACCTGACCATCTTTTGTTTTCGAAAGATACAGTCTACACACAAATTCAATTCGATGGATTTCAGCCCCAATAATGTTTCACCTGATAGAATTGTCTTCATTCCTTTCTTGCTCATGTATCCCAACCTTCGATACCAAATATCCGAAACAATCTTTGTATCAACAATAAATATGAGACTTCTATTGTTCATTGTCAAGTATAGAGTACCTTATTTCTTTTTTCGAGCAACCATAAGTGATCCTTTTGTGATTTTCCATAGTCCACCAATGAAACTAACCACATAACCCTCGTCGTCCAGTTTCCCTATAGAACTCAGATTCCATTTCAATCCCAGTACATGTCTGACATTCAACATCTTCCATACAGACCCATTTAACAAACTGATTTGGGCAGCCCCTTTACCCACAATCTTTAAAGGTTCATTATCAACCAGAAAAATCTTACCAAAATCACCGCTAACATAGTTTTTCATGATTTTTTGATGTGAACATAGAGTGTAATAACGCATCAAAATACAAAATCTATGACTCCATAGGATTGTCAATGTTGCAAACCAAGGCATTGTGAATGACTTTTACTCCTATGGCATTCGCATAATTTTGACCATTCTTGCCTTTTTTCTGAGATGCCCCTTGTTTTGACAGTTCTAACAGGTAGCACCCCCTTTTGACTTATTTATCTTGTTGAATTATGACCTTTCACGATTAGAGTTTATGTATATTGTTCTTCCCCTCATCTCTGTACTCAAAGTTGATCTCGATGTTTCACCAATATCTCATCATCGAGTTTATTCATTGAGAATCAGGTCCCGAACATCATTAAACCTCAATCTTGACTTTCACGATGAGTTACTCACAGTTGTAACAATGCTATTCTAACTCTCGGGCAAGGAGGACTAAAGAATCAACACCCGTACCTCATCGTCAAACTTAATAGACACAATGCTTAACTAAGTTGTTGTGGTGTCGAGATTTTGAGTTTTTGCAAAAATAGAAAATTCAAGAGTTATTTTGAAAACTTTTAACACATTGAAAATCAAAAGATTTTGAAAACCCTTTTATTAAAATAGAGTCACCACTTGATTTTTGAGAAAAATCAAGAAAAATGAAAAGGAACCACTAGTCTTCAAAACGTTTAACTAGAGAAAACATAGGTCTAGATGCTAAGGTACCAATCAGAGAAGATGTTAGGCACTCTATTCACCCAATTATACTAATCATCATTGGTTCTTAATTAGATTTCTCAAATGCATACAAATACATAAAATGGATGTTGTTATCCCAAGGGTCATTTTAATTCGATTTTGATTATTTTTGTAATTTATTTTTTTAATTAAATTGATTTAAAAAGATTATATTTAATTGTTTTCAAAAAGCTAAGTGTTGATACTTTGTGAGAAATGAGTCGGCACCTTATGCCATTTGTGCTGACACTTTACATCAAATGGGTTGACATTCATTATTTTTAAAAAAAATATTTTGTGTCGACATCAATTGATAATTTGAGTCGACACCGTAAGACAAAGCACGCTTGGAAATCTTAAGTGTGTCGGCACAAATGAAATTTAGGGTTGACACCTTAACTACTTTGCTTAAGATGTTTCAGGAACTCAAATGAGTCGACACCAAATATTTTTGGGTTGATACCTCCAGTATTAGACCAGGATTCATTTTGGGTCGACACCAAATGATCCTTTGGATTCCAAACTTCGAGTTCTACGGGTCAACACCAAAGTCACATGAGTCGACACCTAGACACTCTCCTAGAAACAAAATGAGTCGACACCAAAGAGAAATGGATCAACACCAAGACTACAATCCATTTCCAGATTCCAATTCAAAAGGATTGACACCAAAAATTTATGAGTCAAAATAATGGTTCCTTTTGAAAACAAGAGTTTTGGGTCGACACCAAACAAAGATGAGTTGACTCCAAAATAACCGAAACTATCTGAGATTTTTTAAGTCGATACCAGAGTGAAGATTAGTCGACTCTAAAAGTTCTTAGGCTGACTGTAATCTCAATGGTCAACACCACAACGCTTTTGGGTCGACACCGAGATTCTAGTAGTTGATATGATAAAATGGATCGAAACAAATGAAGATATGAGTCGACACCAAAGTCTCACTTGAAAAACTGAAGTAATGCATGGGTCGACACCAAATGTTTCATGAGTCGACACCACTATGTGGGTGAGAAAAATGTAAAAATAAGGTCGACACAAATGAAGAACTAAGTTGACACAATCACTAGATATTTTGTATCGACACAAACGAACATTGATTCAACACATGCAATGAATTTCAAATCTCGCGGTGGTTCCAACGGTATGATTTCAGAGCATTAATTACTTTCACCAATCCACCAATAGTCATTTACTTTAGATGGCTATATAAGGAGTTAATTTTTAGAGCTTTAAATCTCTAGACATTGTTCTATTGCTTAAATCTAAAAGCTCAAAATTTTCAGAAATCATTTACTGCTCATTTACTCCTCCATACGATTTTTACACTCTTTAGCTCATTTATTTCCAATCATTTTGTAAAGAGTGTTAGTAAATCTTTGATTCTATCACATTTATTGTAAAAGAGAGTGAGTCACCGTTGATCCTTTAAGAGAGTGAGTGAACTTTCTAAAGAAGAGATCAAAAGATATTAGAAAAAATAGAGAATTATTTTGTAGAATCTTTTTGAGGCTGTAAGGGCTTTTGAATGCACTTGTGAAGCATTCAATCTTAGTGCATATTTTCAAGGAGAGTCATGAGGAGTGGATATAGGCTTGAAAGAAGCCGAACCACCATAACTCTTGGTGTCTAGTTCAATTTCTCTCTCCCTAATCTCTTTAATTTTCTTACTATCATATATCCTATTATATTTGTTTGAGAAATTAAAAAGTTTTATAAAAGGCTTTTAAAATTATTATTATTATTTTAAAATCCAATTCACCCTCCTCTTGGGTTGCCTAGGACTAACAATTGGTATCAAAACTTGGGCTCTTGTTTTGACTTAACCGTGTAAGAGTATATATTGCAGCTACCAGTATTGGGCCTATTCAGCTTGAAGATTAGTCCACCAATAGACCCCATTTGTTAAATGAAACAAATTATAATTATTAAAAAGTTAGGATAAGAATTTATATACAGGCTGTAGATTATAACCTTTGGAGAGTCATTATGAATGGACCGAAAAGGCCTATCATGACTGTTTAAGGGGCATCTATCCCTAAGTCTGAGAATGAATGAGCTGAGGCTGATATAAGAAAGATATAAAAAATGCTAAGGCTATGAACCTTTTATATTACTCTCTTGACCTAAATGAGTTTAATAGGATCTCTACATGTGATACTACCAAGGAGATTTATGATAGATTTGAGATTACCCATGAGGGTACTAACTAAGTCAAAGAATCTAAAATAAGTATGCTTGTTCATAATGTTCACTAGATTCACTAATATCATTAATAGACTAAAATCTCTTAGCAAGGTTTATTCTAATGCAGAGATAGTGAGAAAGATTTTAAGATGCATACTTAAAAGTTAGAAAGCTAAAGTGACTGTTATTCAAGAAGCAAAGGATTTCACCACACTAAGCTTAGAGAAGCTTCTTGGTTCACTAATAACTCATAAAATGAATATTAAGATGGAGGATGAAGATGATAACATAAAGAAGAAAGGAATAGCTTTTAAATCCTCCATTCTTAATGATGAATCTGATAAAAACTCCACAAGTGATGAAAATAAAGATCTAGCCCTCATCACAAGAAAGTTCAAAAGATTTCTTAAAAATAAGAAACAAAGAGGAAAGGGATTCTTCAAGAAAGATGGGCACAAAGGTAAGCCTAACAAGTTCAAGGGTGAGTTAAGCAGATTCAAGAATGATCACAAGAAAGATGAGATCATTTCTTTTGAATGCAAGAAGCCTGGACTTATGAAGGTCGAGTGTCCCCAACTCAAGAAGCACTTTAAGAAGGGCTTTAAGAAGACCATGTTGACTGTATGGGATGAGAGTGAAGGTAGCAGCTCCGAAGATGAAAAGAAAAAAAATAAAATTGCTAATCTCTGTCTCATGGACTAGGAAGACAGTGAGGTGTGTCTCAAGTTTTCATTCAATGAAGAGATGCGGTATCTTGATAGTGTCTGTTCAAAACATATGACAAGTGACAAATTAATATTTGCTTCTCTCAGGACTAAAGATAGTGGATTTGTGATATTTGGTGATCATAGAAAGAGAAAAATCATAAAAATTGGTTATATTGGTAAAATCTCTTCCCCTTCTATTGAAAATATTTTACTTGTTGATGGTTTGAAATATAACCTTCTTAGCATAAGCCAACTTTGTGACAAAAGCCACAAGATTTTCTTTGATCATGCTAAGTGTGCTATTGAAAACTCAATTGACAACAAAGTTATTTTTGAGGGTTATAGGCATGAAAATATTTACAGTTTCAATCTAAATGATCTTTTAAAAAATGACACAAAGTGCTTTACTGTCTTGAGTGATAATAGTTAGTTGTGGCATAGAAAACTTGGACATGTTCACAAGAACTTGATTTTAAAACTTTTAAAAAATGAATTGGTGATTAAATTACCACAAATCAAAATTTAAAAAGACAGTTTGTGATGCATGTCAACAAGGTAAATAAGTTAGAAGTTCTTTTCAATTCAAAATGATGATCTCCACTTCTAAGCCCTTACAACTATTGCGCATGGACTTATTTAGTCCAACAAGGACTGCTAGCCTTGGTGGCAAGAGATATGCTTTTGTTGTTCTTGATGATTTTTCTAGATACACTTGGGTGCTTTTCTTAGTTCATAAGGATGAAACCTTTGTCGCTTTTTCAAAACTATCTCGAAAAATTTAAAATAAAAAAAGTTTTTAAATTACAAATATTAAAAGTGATCATGGTAGAGAATTTAAAAATAAAAATTTTAAAAAGTTTTGTGATGAAAGTGGTATAGATCATAACTTCTTTACTTCTAGAACCCTTCAACAAAATAGTGTTGTTGAAAGGAAGAATAGGACTTTAGAAGAAATAACTAGAACCATACTTTGTGAAAATAATCTGCCAAGATACTTTTGGGCTGGGGCTATAAACACAGCTTGTTATATCATGAATAGAGTCATGATTCGAGCTTCTCTTAAGAAAATTTCATATGAACTATGGAATGAAAGAAAACCTAACATTAGTTATTTTCGTTTTTTTAGGTGCAAATGTTTTGTTTTAAATAACAATAAAAAAATTTTGGGCAAGTTCGATATTAAATCATAGGAAGGTATTTTCGTAGGGTATTCTATATCTAGTAAAACTTGTAAAGTTTTCAATAAAAGGACCTTAGTTGTTGAAGAATCTATTTATGCTGTATTTGATAAAGCTAACATCGGTTCTTCTAAGAAATTTTGTGAAGATAACTTGGTTAACATAAAAAAAGTGTTGACGACATCTTCATCGAAGACCCCAAAAGCCAAACCATGAGGAAGCTACAAATGTGTAGAAAATTGAAGTTTAACGGGCAGTTGGACCTTTAAATCAAGAAAATTCATATTTGCTTAAGAAATGAAGGTATGCTCATGGTTATCCAAAAAACTTAATCATTGGTGACTCATATCAAGGTTTTAAAACTAAATCATCTTTACATAATATTTGTGGTAATTTTGCATTCCTTTTCCAGACTAAACCAAAACATTTTGAGGAAGCTAAAAACAATGAATTTTTTATCTTGACTATGCAAAAAGAGCTAAATCAATTTGAAAGATACAAAGTTTGAATTTTAGTCTCAAGACCTAAGAAATACTCCATCATTGACAAAAATAAATTTTTAGAAATAAAATGGATGAAAATGGAGTAACTCTTAGGAACAAAGTTCGATTGGTAGTCCAAGATAACAATAAAAAAGAAGACATCGATTTTGATGAAACTTTTACTTTTGTGGTTAGGCTTGAAGCCATTAGGATGTTACTTATTTTTGCATGCTTTAAAAATTTTAAACTTTATCAAATGGATGTCAAAAATGCCTTTTTAAATGGTTTATTTTTCAAGAAGTTTTTGTAAAATAACCTCCTGACTTTAAAAATTCAGAATTTTCAAATCATGTTTACAAACTTACGAAGGCTCTTTATGGTTTGAAGCAAGTACCAAGAGCTTGGTATGAAAATCTTAACAAATTCTTGATTGAAAATGAGTTTTTAAGAAGAAGAATCGATACAACTCTTTTTATCTAGTCTCAAGGAAAAGATATACTTGGATATACTTGTTGTCCAAATATAAGTAAATGATATTATTTTTGGCTCAACTAATGAAACTCTTTGAAAGGACTTTGCTAAGTGCTTGTAGTGAGAGTTCAAAATGAGTATGATAGGTGAGCAAAACTACTTCCTTGAACTTCAAATCAAACAATCTCATGAATGAATCTTCATAAACCAATCCAAGTACACAAGAAATTTGTTGAAGAGGTTTGATATGTAAAGTGCAAAATCTTTGGAAACTCCAATGTGCCATTCAGCAAAGCTTGATAAGGATGAAAATGGTAAAGCAATAGAGGTATTATTGGCTCTTAACTTAGCTACTAGTAGACCTAATATTATGTTCAGTGTATGCATGCGTGATAGATCTCAAGCTAATCTTAAAGAATCACATGTGACTGCTATTAAGCGCATCTTTAAATACCTTATAGGTACATAAAACCTAGGATTATTTTATCCTAGAAGAATAGCCTTTAAGTTATTTGGCTATTCTGATACAGACTTTGCTAATTATAAAATTGATAGGAAGAGTACACGTGGAACATGTAAATTCCTATGACACTCTCTCATATAATGGTTTAGCAAAAAATAGAACTCAGTAGCCTTATCTATAGCTGAGGTTGAGTACATTGTAGCTGGTAGTTGTTATGCACATGTTCTTTGGATGAAACAACAACTAGAAGACTATGGTGTATATTTAAATCATATTCTCATTAAATGTGATAACATTAGTGCCATTAATATATCTAAAAACCCTATACAACACTCTAGAATAAAGCATATTGAGATATGACATCACTTTACTAGAGATCCTGTTCAAAAAGGTAACATAGAACTTGAATTTGTAGGCACAAACCACCAACTTGCTGATATTTTTACCAAACCTTTAAATGAAGAAAGATTGTGCTATATCCGAAGAGAACTTGGTATGCTATGTGCTCTAAATTGATACTTAAATGCCATACTAACCATGCCTGCTCAATGCTTGTTCAATACTTTTCATGCTTTATTTTGATGTGTGAAAGGTGTTAATACAATGCTAAAAAGTGTTAACACATGTGTAAAAGTGTTGACACAAAAGCTATATAGTATCGGCACAATTTGATAAAAGTGTCGACCTTAGCTATATAGTATTGACACAATACGATTTCTTGCTCTCGATTCACCTGTAAAGAGTTTCAACTCCATGAATCGAAGTGTCGACACCATGTTAAAATATGTTGACACAATTTCAATTTTTGAACACCCCTTGTGTTGCGTGAAAAGTGTCGACTCAAATGAGATTAGTGTCGACACATTTCGTAGAGTTTATATATAAGCAGTTTTTCTCCCTTTTTTCATTCGTACTCAAACCGTTTCATATCCTAACATCTCTTTGTCTCCTTCCTTCTCTCTGTTACCAGTCGAACCCTAGAGTCGACTCCCTATTCCCTTCTCTCTCTTCGTCTCTTCCCCTCCTGCTCTCACTAACGATGCTAGTAAGGACAATGGACAAGGAAAGTAAACACCCCACTGACGAACCATGTCCTAGAGGGGCGAAGAAGAAGAAATCAATGAAGAGCACGGCTGGATCGTTAATTGTCGCTGGAATCGACACCTCACTTAAGTTCCAGTACTCTAAGTACAAGAATTTGTTCTTCTCCTCTTTCGCTACTCGAAAGGTAATCCCTAGACGCTCCATCAAATTTCTGTATTTCGATTCTATTGAAATGCACGTTTTTGAGTGGTTTACCACTCTGGGTTGGATGGATTTGCTCCAAATTCAAAACCCTCACTATCCCACTATTGTAAAGCTTTTCTATGCATATTTCAAAATCTCTAACCCTTCGATTACCACCATCACCACTTGGGTGAATGCTATAGACATTGTTTTGACCCCCAAGCTTCTAAATGAAATTTTTGGTCTCCTTGAGGGCCGGCTCTTTGTGCCTTGCAAACCAAAGAGGAAAACCATTGAAGGTTTCTCCTTTCACGACGCCATAAAATAAATTTTTGATGTTGATGTTGTAGACCTAACCTAGCCCCTTGAGGCCAACTCCCTGAAACCTGAGATGCAAATCTTGCATTATTTGGTCAACCACATTTTTTCTTTCTCAGTATGAAAAATTTAGGAATGTATCATTTATGCATGTTTTCATCATATGGTGCATTCTTGAGGGCCGAAAATTTAATCTTGGCCCCCTTTTCATCTCTGATATGATTCGATCACACTCTAAGTCCTACTCCTCTCTTCCCAATGCAATGTATCTTACTAGAGTTTTTCATCATTTTGGTGTTGATCTGCCTACTAAAAATGGCATTCCCATTTCAAAACATGCTCTGTATGGAAAAATCACTTTGAAACATATGCAAATTTCTTTGATTGATAGTGTGTGGACCACTCGTTATGTAGTCTTGCCTCCCCTCTCCTATCCAACCATCATCCAGTAAGACTCTTCTCCCTCCCTCTGGTCCTACCAGTTCTCCCATTCCCTTTGATCCTTCCTCCCCTATTCCATCTCACTCCAAGGCTGACATACCAGGACCCTCATCCTTCTCTATTCCTCCTCCTCACCCTCCTATTGTTAGTTCATCTTCTGCTCCTCTAGTTGATCTCTCTTCTCAGCACTTTGATGAGCTTGTCACCCTTGTCAAGGGGTTTGACCTCTTCTACGGCATCCCTTCGTGAGAAGGTTGATGTGAACCTTTATAACATAGGTTTTAAAGTGTCTTCCATTTATGCATTTGTCACGAATCTTGAAAGGACCACCTGTATTTTGCGTATGGACGTCGAGAGTTCCTAAGATGCTGGCAAGTCTCTCAGTAAGAAGATGAAGAAACACCTTGAAGCAATTGTGGATGCCAACTTCTAAATTCTCCAGTAAGTACGCAAAGAATATGAAGGAGTAGTTATGGCTACGCAACATAACTCGCGAAATGTTGAATAACACCTCACCCGGATCAAGGATGCTTGGAGCAAATAATTCAAGCTAAAGAAAATAAAAGAAGAAAAAGCTACCCAATTGAGACGTAAGGCTGACTTGGCTTTGGCCGCCACCTTTGCAGTCATGGAAGCCCCAGAGAAGAAGGATGAAAGGGCATAGTTCTTGAAAAAAAATGCCTATGAAAGAAAGAAGAAGCAAGAATAGAAGAAAGCATTCAAGAAGTAGATGGATAACCTTTGATAGAGCCTCTTTGATGATTCCAAAAGAGGAGAAGAGAAAACACAAGAAGAAGAAAAGAAGAAGGAAGAGAAGAAGAAGAAAAAGAAAAAGAAGTTTATGATGTTTTTAATTATTCTATGAAGGAGAAGTTGTACTTTAAACTTTTTTTGTGAATGCCTGAAACTTGAAATCATTACTGTTTAGTTTTTTGAAATCTTTATGGATGTATAACTATTGGTTTTGGATGAACAATTAAATTATTAGTTGTATGAAATTTACCTTATGTGTTATGACTTTTCTCAATTTCATTCCAACTGTAATATAATTGCCTTGCAATTTGTTTTGGAATGCCAAGTGTTGGTTACTATGTTGAGATTGGGATTGAGTGATGCTTGGGTTTTGTAAACTATTGTATATATATGCTATTACAATTGCTATGTTAAGATTGCTGAATATTTAAGCACTTTGGACTGATAAATAGTTTTAATGAATTCAGAATACTTGAAGATGAATTTACATTTGATGCTGCAAATTCTATTGAGTATATATGAGACGTTATTGTTGAATGCCATAGTACTATAATTACATAATTTGTTCAAGACATAAAGATAAGGGAAGAAGGCTTGTTGAAAATTCTTTTAAAATGTTTTCTAGAAAATGTTGTAATTATCAAAAATGGGAGATTGTTAGCCCTATGGCTTTTTAATTAGATTTGGAAGATTTTTGTAATTTATTTTCTTAATTAAATTGATTTAAAAAGATTATATGTAATTGTTTTCAAAAAGGTAAGTGTTGACACTTTATGACAAATGAGTTGACACCTTATGTTATTTGTGTTGACACTTTACATCAAATGGGTTGGCATTCAGTGTTCTTGAAAAGAATATTTTGTGTCAACACCAATTGATAATTTGAGTCGACACCTTAAGGCAAAACACGCTTGAAAATCTCAAATGTGCCGACAAAAATGAAATTTAGGGTCGACACCTTAATTACTTTACTTAAAATGTTTCAGGAACTCAAATGAGTCGACACCAAATATTTTTTGGTCGATACCTCCAGTATTAGACCAGGATTCATTTTGGGTCGACACCAAAGATTTTTGAGTCGACACCAAATGATCCTTCTACTTCCAGACTTTGTGTTCTACGGGTCAACACCAAAGTCACATGAGTTGACACCTAGACACCTTTCTAGAAATAAAATGAGTCGACACCAAAGAGAAATGGGTCAACACCAAGACTACAAGCCATTTCCAGATTCCAATTCAGAAGGGTCAATACCAAAAATTTATGAGTCAAAACAACGGTTCCTTTCGAAAACAAGAGTTTTGGGTCAACACCAAACAAAGATGAGTTAACTCCAAAACAACCAAAACTGCCTGAGATTTTTTGATTCAACATCAGAATGACGATTAGTCGACTCTAAAAGTCCCGAGACTGACTATAAACTCAAGGGTCAACACCACAACGCTTTTGAGTCGACATCAAAATTTTAGTAGCTGATTTGACAAAATGGATCAACACAAATGAAGATATGAGTTGACACCAAACTCTCATCTAAAAAATTAAAGTAATGCATGGGTCGACACCAAATGTTCTATGAGTCGACACTACTGTGTGAATGAGAAAAATGCAAAAATAAGGTCGACACAAACAAAGAACTGAGTTGACACAATCACTTGAAGAACCAAGCCCTAGATATTTTGTGTCAACACAAGAATTTTGAGTTGACACCTACGATAAATTTCAAATCTCGCGTTGGTTCAAATGGTATGATTTCAGAGCATTAATTACCTCCACCAACCCACTAACGGTCATTTACTTCAGATGGCTATGTAAGAAGTTAATTTTTAGAGTTTCAAATCTCTAAACATAGTTCTATTACTTGAATTTAAAGCGCAAAATCTTTAAGAAGCATTTACTGCTTGTTTACTTCTCTAAACGATTTTCACTCTTTAACTTATTTATTTTCAATCGTTTGTAAAGAATGTTAGTTAGTAAATTTTTGATTCTATCACATTTATTGTAGAAAATGGTAAGTCACCCTTGATCCTTTAAGAGAGTGAGTAAACTTTCCAAAGAAGAACTCAAGAGAGATTAATAAATAGGGATTGATTTATAGAATTTTCTTGAGACTGTAAAAGCTTTTGAATGCGCATGTGAAGCGTTCGATCTTAGTGCATATTCTTAAGGGGAGTCATGAGGAGTAGATGTAGATTTGAAAGAAGTCGAACCACTATAATTCATGGTGTCTGGTTCAATTTCTCTCCCTAACCTCTTTAATTTTCTTATTGTCATATATTTTGTTATATTTGACTGAGAAATTAAAAGATTTTGTTATATTCACAAGCCAGTAAGGAGACCGAGGAGAATGAGGAGCGGGAAGAGAAAGAGAAGAACTCACCCCAGGTGAACTTATTGGGAACTGCAAGTTTTATATCCGATCCCTCAGTATACATCATCCCTTTCCATGAGTCGAAACCAAGAACTCTTATACCCGAGGGGCTAGCTTTACGCTCTCTCGATGTAGAGGAAACCTTGTACCAAGAAGAGAACGATCTATGGAAATTAAAAGAAACAAAGCAGGAATTCATATATATAAAGCAGGAATTCATGTATATGGAGTATGACGAAGGAGAAGATGTACCGGAATGGCATCCTAT
Source organism: Heliamphora exappendiculata (assembly GCA_034768845.1). NCBI lineage: Eukaryota > Viridiplantae > Streptophyta > Magnoliopsida > Ericales > Sarraceniaceae > Heliamphora > Heliamphora exappendiculata. The sequence goes on along the minus strand of JAOTRH010288220.1, from coordinate 12,181 downwards.
TGTGGAGGAACCGTATGACCATGGAGATTCTTGGGAACCTTGGATCCCTCCCCTGCCATATGACTACGAGGATCCATTTAATGAGGAATCGTTGCCACAGCTCTTCAAATTAGAGGTTGTTATCAGTGAGGAATCCTGTTGGCTTGCGCAAAATGTAACGGGAATCGAGGAGGATCTTTGGAGAGTTGGAGGAATTAGTAAAAAAGATAATCAAAGAAAGACGAGCATAGACAACTTTTGGATTTTCAAAGGAAAGACATACCCAGTGGCTAAAATTCGAGAAGCAACTGACCAATTTGAGGATTTGTTGGAACCCGAGGAGCAAGTTAAACATCTAACAAGAAGCAGAAGGCACTTTAAGCCCGCACAGCTAGAGAAGGGGCAGCTAAGTAGGGGCAGCTAAGTAGGGGTATAGAGGAACCAAGAACGCAGGCAGAGACGCAGAATAGTTAAGAGGAAGACATAGTTTTTGTAACGCCCCGATTTCTGGAAACATTAAAGACATATATATCTAGATAATTAGGGTTATTCTATCGATGCATTATATTTAATTATAATACTTAATTGCACAATTAATGTTCAAGTGCCTTGTAAACCATTAAAGTAAGGATAATTATTACAGTCATCCATCAAAACAAAATGTAGTGTTTTAAATCAAAAGCTTAGAGACAAAAGAAGATCTGAAAGATAAAATCTACCGCTCCCCAAGAGCGAGGTCGAATCCCTATGGCTCATTGTACTCTTCTTCTTCTAGATACTTAGGCTCTTCGTGATACTCCCATTCATGTAATTCTTGCCCTTCACCTATGGCGTAAACGCCATCAGCTGAAGCTCAGAAGTAAACCCTAAATCCTGCCCAATAAACCCACAAGTAATCCACCAAACCCATAGTTATAAAGTTAAGCATAACTTTATCAGAGAAGAAATAAGTATAAAATCAACATATAAGGAGTGCAGTGCAATGCACGAGATGTATGTGCCCATAGCCCAACTTCCAATTGTACAACTGATCATGTGAACTCCACCCCGGGATTTCTAAGGAACATATTTTATAAATAAATTGCACACTAAATCCATCACTACTCCTCGTTTCAAATGGTAAATCGTTCGCCTGGTTACATGCCACAGTTGTATTATAGCTAAATTTGCAACGACGTGGGGTCTGAGTTGAACCTAGACGCTCCCATCTTAAGAAGCATGATACCTTCGCACCGGTGTCAACTTTAAAGTTCAAATTACCAATAATAGCATGCCAACAACGAAACCTATGGTGCCCAACAGTTTCATTAACACAAATTTCATCAAATCCAATTTCATTCACCAGGGATGCGCCCAGGGTGTTTACAAAGAATACATTGTAAACAATAACAAATGACAACCATGGTCGTCCTAGATTTAGAATCAAGGAAAACAATGACTCCAAAACTCCCAACCCACAATGATGCATAAAACATAGACTGCAACATGCTCATGAATGCAAAATACCAGTGCTCATGTCAAAACGTTGCAATAAATTGAGGGCTACATGGTACAATATCAATTATAATACACTAAGTACAAGCATATGAAGCATAGGTTATAATTCTCAAGACTTGGGTTTAAACTTTATAGCATGGATTCTAATAATCATATAATCACTTTAAAATATTAATCATCTAGTATAAAACAATTAAAATATATACTTCAAGTCTCACAACAAAGATTTATTCAATCATACACTTAAGAACTAAAGGGTCAACCTTCAAGTGTCAATTTAAAAAGAACAATAGTGTTTTGGGATACTTACACTTTGAGTTAAATTCTGATTTTGGACACCACTTAGATACAAATATTTCCTAAAAATTCTATTTTTAATACTAGGGTCAAATCCTAACGTAAATAGGTTATTAATTCCATTTAAAGGAAAACAGTTCAGCACTTTTAGGCATATTTAACAAAATTTGTGCTTCTGTTGGTAAGGTGTATGGGGCATCAAATCAAGTCAAAACAGGCCCAATTTTGGATATGTCTTCGTTTAGCATGTTTCCTACATTTCTTATGAAATATGCAAAGGTCAGTTGTTTGAAACAAATTAGAGGTTTTGACCATTTTGTAAAATAGATTCAGTTTGCCAGAAAGTACTCAACATAGTATGTCACTAACAGTGGGTTTGAAACTCATTTGGGATACCAAGTAAGGGACAAAATTTCTAATTTTTGGACTGTGGCTAGATTGACATGTTACTAACATTTTTTAAGAAAACCACGTTTGAATTAGATAAAATAAAATAGGTGTTTCTGGTCATTTAAAAATGTGTGACAGAAGATGTTTTAATTGCCTGAACCACTCTAGCGTATTTCAGGGGCTTTTTGACCTATCCAAACTTAATATATGAAGTTTATTTCCGGTGGGTAGCTAGATCTACATGTTCCCTACAATTTCTATGTTTTGACCTATGCTTGTATCTCATTCTAAAATATGATTTTTAGGTCTGCAATACAGACTAGTTCAAATTTGTCACACTTTAGAAAAAATGAAATATTTTGAGTTTTACCTAATGAAATCGGTTCAAACCAATTTTGTATGAAAGCTAACATCAAAACCTATGTCTAGATATAAAGAACTCACTTATATGGTGTTTCTAGAATTAGTTATGATTGTTCAAAGTTTCAGGCAGAAAGTTAAAACTTAGAGAAATTTAGGCCTAACTTGGTTTCTTGCCACCTAGCATGTTGTGGGCTATGTTTTAATCAATTTCTTTTGCATGAATGTGGTGTATGTTTATTTACCTAAACTCTACAACATATATAAGCCACATAACTCAAAGATACAAACTTCTAACCACTTAACAAATGACAGAACTTCCAAAACAGTCCCTAAATTCCAATCATAACGCATTTTTCATGTGTTTTTGTTCTTGTTCTTGATTTGTAGTTTAAGCATGGATTGAGGTGAGTTTGGGACAGATTAGAAAGGGATTTGAGAATAGGATTCAAGAATTACTTACTTGTTTGATGATTCAAGGGTGTTGGATGGTCGATGGCTTTGCTCCTACGTATCCTTCTTTCTCCTTGATTTCCCTCCTTCTTCTTTCTTCTCTTCTCTCTTCACTCAACACTTAGATTATTTTTCTTTTCAGATTTTGGGAGATTGAGGTTCGGTCAAGGAGGGGTGGGAGATGGGCTTTATATAGAGCCAAAACTAGTGCCTATAATGATGATGCCAAAATTTAAGCCAATGCATGCAATTCTTTTTTTTTTTTTTGACAAGATTTGTGATAAAAGCTTGTCACCTTGGTCAAGGCCTAAGGGATTTCGGCTAGGCTTGGGGAAGAAGACAACTTCATGGTTTGTATTTTTTATTGCCATTATAATGAAGTCTCCTTGATGTATTAATACATCATTGTTAAGAAAATTGCTCCAAAAATTGACTTTATGTATCTTTTTACTAACTTTTTGACTAATATAGAGTAAGTTTATAATTTCTAGAGTATGTATGTCATTCTCATCATTTTAGATTTTATTTGCACTATTTACTTATTTATGCATTGAAGGTTTGGTTAAATTATGCTCTTTCACAAAAATGTGTCAATTTAGCTTAAATTTAAATTTTGGTATACTAGATTCTACTTGATTTGATTTAATATTGTAGTATTCTTATTCTTTCTAATTTAGTATTTTTATATTATATACATATTATGTATATTTTGATTTGACTTGACAATATTATTTAATTATATTTTTAAATTTGTCATCATGGGACTTCTTTAATAAAAATAAAATTTTGGCACTTGTCACCAAGCTCCACCAACCGGCCATGCAAGGGAAAATTTGTCTTTTTGCTTGTTTTGTTTATTTTGTATTATTTTAATTAATTAAGTAATTGGGTCAAAGTTTGGGCCAAGACTATATTTCTTTTGTTGAGCTTGCTTTATGTTGCTCGGGCTTGATTAGAATTGGGCTTGACTTAACATTTATGGGCTAATGGGTTTGGCTTAACATATTTGAGCCTAACCAAAGGAGTTGGGCTTTGAAATCTTATATGGGCCTTTTTACTAGAATTGTGCTTAGTCTAAACTTTTGGGCTTGAGTTTCTTATCTTTATAGGATCCATGATATGTTTTTTGGATTTAACTGTAGGGCTTTGGCTCTAATCTCATTTAACCTCTTTAATCTCTTCATGTTATATTACTTCCATTGACCGTTACTCCCGCGTGAGCAACCAACCAAAGGGCTACTACCACGTTCCTGCACGATATGATACAAAAAGAAGTAGAGGTGTATGTTGATGACATGATCGTAAAGTCTACGACCTGAGAAGGGCATGTCGCTGCACTATGGAAATTCTTTGAGAAGATAAGAAAGTATAGGATGCGTTTGAACCCATAGAAGTGTGCTTTTAGGGTTACAGCAAGGAAGACGCTCGGGTTTATGATCACGTAGCGAGGCATAGAAGTGGATTTGTTAAAGATCAAAGCCGTCCTTCATCCTTGAAATGCCTCCCATAAGAACTAAGAAAGATGTAAGGAGTTTTTTAGGAAAGATTCAGTTTATTAGCTGATTCATTGCCAAGTTGACCACTACTTGCGAACCTCTCTTTTGACTCTTGAAGAAGGGAACCAAGTTTTAGTGGGATCAGCAGTGTCAAGATGCTTTCGATGTCATACGATAGTACCTATAAAACTTTCCAATTTTGTCACCACTAGAACCCGGTAATCCTTTGATACTGTATTTTTTAATGACTGATTCAGCAATGGGATGCATGCTCGCTCAAGAAGGTGAAGCCAAGGTAGAAATTGCTGTCTACTACTTAAGTAAGAAGATGACAGATTATGAACTGTTGGAGGTAATACTGCCAAGATAATTATTTTTGTAAACGATTTTCAGTAAAAAAATTAACTAGATGGACAAGTGCCGAAACAGGCTCTAGATAAAACTTTTGACGTCAAACGATCAAAATAAAACTCGTGCAACCAAAGTTAATTTAGAAGAATACCTTTTATCGATCTAATCTTCAACTATGACTTGATTCTGAGTTGAAATTCTAATCAGATCTTCTACTGTATTCTCTTACGCGATCCTTGAACGTAGTATAAGCTACGATCCTCTGAGAACTCATACCGGCAGAACCCCGATATATTTAGGTCTTGAAAGATAAAAATAATATCATAATAATAATGATATAAAATTATCAAAAACTGGTTCAGCCTACCCGCATATATATAGGGTTACAGCAGAGACCTATGGAGTAATTATGAGTTAGACTTCCAGTGGAATACAGACACCTACTAGAGGTTTTTGCAATTATAAAAAGACATGCAGCGGTTTGTACAATTTCTATAAAATATTAAATTACAGTTCACACCACTAAAGAACTATAATTGCACTCTGGCCTATAATTTCAAGACCTTCTTGCATTGAGCTTTTGTTATTAAATGCTTACAATTTCTCCCCACGTTAAGATTCTCGATACCCACCAATTAAATTTAATTACTAAAAATTTAATTTAATTGGCATCTTGATATTTCTTAAGCCCTTCTGCTTAATTTATTTGATCGCCGAATAATTAAATTCACCTGCAGGGTTTGATCCGGTCAAAACTTATAAACATCCTTAAGGGGGTATCGTCAATCCCGATTTTTCGGAATGTGAATTCCGTCAATAATTAATATTTATCATATAAATAATACCGCTATCTAACTCATCGGGAATATAGACCCATATAAGATCGTACCCTCTAATGAATCAAAACAACGAATATTAAATATATGCAAATTAATAATTATTTTAGGATTAAGAGAATAAGCACTATTCATAATAACCTTAGAGTGCGAATTAATTTATATAGTCAGTATAAAATTAATTATCCAAAATGTCCCGTTCAATACACACAAAGTGTACTGACACAGAGAGTCGGAACAATAGACGACGCTATTATCTGTTCCCCGTAACCAAGACATGCCTACTAAAATTCTGTGTTATAGTCGTATCGATGGTATGTCCATTTTTATTTAAACTGTGAACATAAAACTAATATTCTGAAAGAACTTAAAATCTGATCTTCTGTGTGCAAGTCGTACTCTATACACCAGATTAAATATTACACAGAATATTGGACATCTACATATCAAAAAAATGATACTTATACATTGCTCATAAAGATTGTCATAAAATAGAAAATTAATTTTATTAAAAATTAAATTAAATTCTAAAAATATGGTTTTCAGTATACCAACCATAACAATCTCCCACTTATACTCAAAATTATGCTGCCATACATCTGACTCCCATGCCCTCTACATGACCATCAAAAGTCTAAGCTGGTAAGCTCTTTGTAAAGGATCTGTAAGGTTGTCTCCAGATGTAAGTTCTATATCTGACTGAAAATCTGAGTTTGTGTACCCCAAAAGTACTAGACTGTTGCCTGGTAAACCAACATATAATCCTTTATCCTTTTCAGGTATTTGATTATATATTCTTTATCGCAGTCCAATACTCCTGCCCTAGATTAGACTGATATCTACTAACCATGCAACGGCAAAGCCGATTTCGAGTCTAGTGCAAAACATAGCATACATGAGACTTCCTACTGTCGAAACATAAGGAACCGCCTTCATCCTCTCTATCTTATCAGGTGTACTAGGACACTGATATTTGGATAGAGTGATTCCATGCCTGAAAGGGAGAAATCCTTTCTTGGAATCCTGCATGCTAAAACGAGCAAGGATATCATCGATATACTTTGCTTGTGATAAGCCCAACATCCTTTATTTTCGATCTCGCACAAGTTTGATCCCAAGGATGTGACTGGCTCCTCTCAAATCCTTCATATGTAGCTACTCAGATAACCATACTTTAATCGTAGATAATACCCCCACATCATTTTTGATGAGCAAGATATCGTCTACATAAAGTACTAGGAAGATCACCACGCTTTTGTCACGCTTCTGTCACGCTTTTTGTACACACATGACTCATCTGGACTTTGATCAAAATTATAAGACTTTATAGCTTGATCAAACTGAGTGTTCCAAGATCTCGATACCTGCTTAAGTCCATAAATTGATCTCTTAAGCTTGCACAACATGTGCTCCTGGCCCTTTGCAATGAATCCGTCTTGTTGTATCTTATAGATACACTCGTTAAGACTTTCGTTAAGGAAAGCTGTCTTGACGTCTATTTTCTAAATTTTGTAATCGAAATGTGTGGCGATAGATAAGAGAATCTGGATATACTTCAGCATGGCTACCGGCGAAAATATTTTCTCATAATCGATCCCTTTTTCTGAGCGAACCCTTTGGCAACAAGCCTAGCTTTGAAGGTTTCAACCTTCCCGTCTACCCCTCTCTTCTTCTTATAGATCCACTTGTATCCAATGAGTTTTATCCATTCGGGTGGTTCTACAAGTTCTCAGATTTGATTAGAATACATAGATTTCATCTCTAAATTCATAGCCCTTTGCCAAAGATCTGCATCTTTATCTTTTAGTGTTTCATTATAGTTACAGGGCTCGGTATTCAATTTTGTCAGGATCTTGTCAAGAACATATACCGATCAGGTTGATGAATAACTCTCCCACTACGACGAGGCACTACTTGTGTCTGTGTACTAGTAGTAACACGCTGTGCAGAATCTTACCCGATGCGTAGCTCCCTGTTCTTAATTTGCACTTGTCCCGATAATTCTCCCACTACGATGAGGTAATAGTATATCAATGACTTGCGGTTCCTCTTCCATTCTACTGGTATATTTTCTCTCAGTTCTTTCATTATAATTTTGCTATTGGGCCTGTGATCCATAATGTAATTCCCTTCCAAGAATCGGGCATTGGTGCTAACAATGACCTTCTGATCTTTAGGATTATAAAATAGACCACTGTTCGTTTTCTTGGGATATCCCACAAAGAAATAGACTTCCATCCTCGATTTAAACTTATTCGCGTTTCCTTTCAGCATATGTACTGGACACCCCCAAATTCGAATGTATTTCAGATTAGGCTTACACCCGGTCCACAATTCTATGGGAGTAGAAAGTACTGACTTAGAAGATACCATATTTAGAATGTAAGTCGTTGTCTCTAAAGCGAGTCTCCAAAATGAATCTGGTAAACCTAAATAACTCATCATTGACCTTATCATCTCCATAAGAGTTCTATTCCTTCTTTCTGCTACACCATTCTGTGTGGAGTGCCAGGTGCAGTCAATTGGGATGTAATCCCATCTGATGATAAGCGATCCTTAAACTCTCCAAAAAGGTATTCCCCACTACGGTCGAATTGTAGTGATTTGATACTTTTATCAGATGCTTCTCTGCCTCCGCCTTGAATTTTTTGAATTTTTCAAAGTATTCAGACTTACGGTGCATCAAGTAAATATATTCACACCTTGAGTAGTCATCAATAAAACTAACAAAGTACTCAAAGCCACCTTTAGCCCGGATTGTCATAGGACCACACACATCAAAATGAAACAGCTCCAACGGTTCTTTAGCTCTATAACCTTTGGCCGAAAAGGGGCTCATGGTCATCTTACCCTCTAAGCAAGATTTACAGACTGGAAGTATTTCCATTTCTAATGAACTCAAAGGTCCATCTGCTACTAGTCGGTTTATCTTTTTTAGATTAATATGAGCTAAATGTAAGTGCCAAAGAAACGTTTGGTTCATTTAAAGAATGAAACTTTCTTTTATATGGTAATATAGATGTATTATTCGTTTCAGTTAGTTACAGTGTAGGAGAGATTGAAGTAATAATATAAAGATCATTCACCAATATACCAGAACAGATAACCCGTTTGTTATCCTTAATAACCACAGAGTTATTAAAATAAATCAAATATCCGTGTTTAGCCAATTCAGAAACGAAAACTAAGTTCCTTCTAATGGCAGGTACATAAAAATAATATCTCAATATTAAAATCCGATCTGTACTAAAATTGAGAGTGACATCTCCTACTGCAACTGCTGTTACCTTAGTATTATTGCCCATATGCAGGTAAATTTCCCCATCACTAAGTTGTCAGGTTTCTTGGAACCCCTGCAATGAATTGCAGACATAATTAGTAGCTCTCGTATCTACACATCAAGTACCAGTAGATAACACTGCTAAACATGCTTCCACAACCAATGAACAGAAATTACCCTGTTTATTCTGCCTTCTGAAAAATATTGGACATAGCTTTTTTCAGTGCCGGGTCTGGTTACAGTGAAAACATATGTCTTTTGGCTTTTACACACCAGTCCGTGGCCCACTAACTACCCTAGAAATTGTGTCTCCCTATTTCTGAACCTTTTTCTTCTTCATGCCTTTCGGCTTAGACGAAGAACTTTTTCAGAAAAAAACACATTTTCTGGTATTGAAGGATTACCATTTGTAGTTAAAGCAATATCCAAGTTACATTTTCAGTCAACAAAATTTGCTCCCGTTAGTTTGTTTTCTTTGAGTATTGAAGCGAGTGAGTTGAAATTCATTTTAATCCTGAGAATCACATTATTAAAAAACGGTTAATTATGATGAACAAAACTTTGAATTCATTTTAATTTGGTTCCCTCTACCATTTTAAAATTAATTCGCCAGCAGCCTAGTAACCTGAGAATAGCATGTCTCACTTGGGAGGACGTTTACTATCTTTCATAAGATTAGACAGGCCAATTCTTTTTAATTTTACTATCTAGACAACTAATCATGCTAAGTAAAATTAAATAGCTGACATAGTTTCGGTCCAGTATATAATAGTAATGACTCAGTTGGAGAGAATACTATTATATACAGCTAAGTGTTAACCATCACCTAATCCCAAATTAATCGCTTCGCAATGAACCCTTTAGTTGGAGAAGTGATCTGCACTAACAATTATTTAGAATTATCCCTAAAAGAGGTTTGTACTGGCGATACCGCAATTAATCTGTCTGTTGGGTAGGAAGGCCTTACTGCCGACACATAGGGTTTAATTGCATCGCCTACAAACTGGTGATGGAGACCGTGGAATTTATCTGTGAATAAATTTCTCCCCCAGTTAGATTTTTAAAACATTTTTTAGGGTTATAAAAATCTGTTTAATTAAAATAAATTTATTAATTTCGATAGCCACACGATATGAAAGAATCAAATATCTTTCCGTGTACACGATTTCAAAGATTTTAATTTATCAAATTATCTTTTCGTGTTTAAATGTGTAACAAATAAAATTTGATAAATGCATAATTTTTCCTTTAGCTTTTCAGCTAAACTAGTGATTAAAAGAATTTATTTATTTTATTTTTCGTTTCATATTTTTCAAAAAATAAAAATTTATTTCAATTAAATATTTTTTCATTTAATTAATTCAAAATTCAGAATTAATTTTTGCGTTTTTTTCAAGATATTCGATTTAAAAAAAAATTATCTTTAAACGTGATATTTTATAAAAAATAAAATATCTAAAGTTTTTTTCATTTAATTAAATAATTAATTAAAAATTTTTAATTTTATTTTCATTACAAAATATTTTTATTAAAATCGAATTATTGAATTAATTAAATTAACAGGATAAATAAAATCAATATTTATCATCTACTCAGTTAAAAAATTAAATGCAAGATAAATATAAAAATTTTAATTTTATGATCCAATCGAAACTCTAAAGAGTTTCAATCTCCTGTTCTTAAAAGAATAAGTTGCAATAATCCTTTTTCAAATAAGTTTTCTGTGTCTAATCTTTATCGGCAATTTTAAGTCAACCAAAACAGTGCTGTTTGGGACCGATTGGGATTCTTCAGAAGTTGCCGAAACAGTGCTGGGATTTGCTTCAGATTTGTGCGCCGCGTTTGGCTGTGGTTTTTGGAAAAAAATTGCTTTGCACAAAAAAAAAATTGCTTGGGAATCGGCGCCACTGTTGTGCGCCTGTTGGAAACCGTCGTTGTTCTTGGGAAAACACTGCTTCGGAAACACTAGCGCCGCAGCACTGTTGCTTTATTTATTGCTGCGCTTTACCAAAACAGTGCTGGATGCGGCTGGGATTGCATGGAACAGCAGCCAATCCATTGTTGCTGTTTGGGACGAAATCGAAACTGCTATTTTGGGATTTTAGTGCGCCTATTTGCTGACTTTTATTGGAAAACCGCCGGCTGTTTTTTCTCTGGGATTGCCGCGGCTTGTTTTGCTTGAAGATCAACACACCTTTTTGGATCAACACACTGTTTGGATGAAATCCAAACTGTTCTGGCGCAACAGTGTTCTTTGTTCTTCTTGTTTCTTTTTTAAAAAAATTTATTTTATTTTCATACCATAAAATAATAAAGAAAAACTAGAAATTGAAAATTTTTTTTTGACATTGATCTTATGCTTTCGTAGAGTTCACAATCAATTAATTTATTACAGTCAACCTCCGTAATTAAAAATAATAATTAAACCATCATCTACGCATTCAATCAAACATAAAAATAAAAGATGATCATAAAATCGGGATTAGAATGCCTGCAAAACAAAATTAACAACAGTTCTAAATTTACTCGGTCTCGATATTCGTAAACAAAAACAAATAGCTCTGATACCAATTTGTTGGAGGTAATACTGCCAAGATCATTATTTTTGTAAACAATTTTCAGAAAAAAATTAACTAGACAGGCAAGCGCAGAAATAAGCTCCAGATAAAACTTTTGACGTCGAACGATCAAAATAAAACCCGTGCAACCAAATTTAATTTCAAAGAATACCTTTTGTTGATCTAATCTTCAACTACGACTTGATTCAGAGTTGAAACTCTAGTTAGATATTTTACTGTATTCCCTTACGCGAATCTCGAACGTAGTGTGGGCTGCGATCCTCTGAGAACTCGTACCGGCAGAATCTCGATATATTTAAGTCTTGAAAGACAAAAATAATATAATAATAATAATGATATAAAATAATCAAAAACTGGTTCAGCCTACCCGCATAAATATAGGGTTACAGCAGAGACCTGTGGAGTAATTATTAGTTAGACTTCCACTAGAACACAGACACCTACTAGAGGTTTCTGCAATTATGAAAAGACATGCAGCGATTTCTACAATTTTCATAAAATACTAAATTACAGTTCACACCACTAAAGAATTATAATTGCACTATGACCCATAATCTTAATACCTTCTAGCATTGAGCACTTGTTGTTAAATGCTTACCATTTCTCCCCACATTAAGATTCTCGATACCTGCCAATTAAATTTAATTACTGACAATTTAATTT